>APFE031094190.1:52493-87437 GCA_000404065.3 Pinus taeda | reverse complement strand
TCATCCATCAATTAAAAAGCTTCTTCTAAGAGCTCATAGAAGTTGGCTTAAGCTCCTAGCGGACTTGTGCCAGCTAACCAAGTGATAGCTGCGGCAAGAGCTAGTACTTGTGCATACAGCACTGTCGCTTCCAAGTTTGTTACGAACTACCGGGTTGATAAAAGTAAAGAAGGGAGTCCCAGGAGTTGCAACATTATTGCTGCAATACTGGAGCCCACCACCCAGCGGCCCTGGAAAGTGCTCTGATACCGCTTGTTATGCTCTTGACCTACGAGAAGATACCAGAATACCAAATATGCGAGGAAATATACCCAGAACACAGAACAATAAGAAATAACAGCATGTATTTTATTATTCAGAAAGGAAATCAATGTTCACTTACCTCTTCGATGGGGCAACCTCCAATAAAGATAGGCTCAATTACAAAATAACACATGACGCTCCTCAAGGGGAGTCTCTATCCTTTATATAGGATTCATATGTCATGCAATACCATGGGTCAGTACCATGGTTCTTATTAATACCATCTATCTAATACCATGGCCCATTTGCAACTAACTGTGGTCCCTTCTTTAAATGCAAGTCAACCACTTACAATTATTAATATGGGCTTTATTGACTCTTTAACTAATTATAAGTATGACTGATCTAAAAATCACTTGTGAGTGATCCTAGTTAATTAATTAATGAATGAAGGTATTACAGACTCATGTGCTCATGTGTGTCTATGTTATCTTAGGCAACAGATCGATAAGATTGCAAAATACACAGACACTGGAAAACAGTAAGAGAAACACAGCAAGAAAAATAGAACACAACAGAATTTAATAAGGAGTTCACCCAATCCTCCTGGGTTACGTCTTCAGTCCAACTTTCATGGTGGCCTTCTTTTATTGTGCCTTTAAACAAAGTTTTTACAATGAGGAGCTCAATTTGAGTCTCTTGAAATAGATGATGCTTAGTAGGGTGGTTCTTGGATTCCCCAAGCCACTAGACTGCACAAATTCTTCCTTACCAAGTCTCAACCAAATTGGTTTGAATTGGATGAGTCCAATTTGGTACTTAGTTCCCGACTGATATCCTCATAGGGATTGCTTGAACCTCTCAAGCCTGGTTCTGCCTTCTCGATGCTATCTTAACTCTGCAGGTCATCTCAGTGCTCTATTCTCTACTTCTGTCTCTTCTGTCTCACTGTCTCCTTCTTCATTTCTCACTGTCCTCCTGTCTCTATTCTTTGTTCGTAGCTTAAAGCCAGTTTGTCTCATGACTATTTGCTTCCTCTTTTGCCTCTTCGAATCGCTTTCTGCTGCTCGCTTGGAATTCTCCACCTCTGTGTCATTGCCACTGTGTAACGTCTCACAAGGAAGTGGCCACTTGTCCTCTCACGAACTGAGTGCCAGATCTTCCTTGATTGTTCTTTATTTCGGTTACTTTGCAAAATGATTCATCTAATAGCTCAACGGTCAAATCGGACTTCAAATTCCATATGTCGTAGCTTATTTTCTCCCGTCGAATTCGGTTTCCCATCGAGTGCAATCTCCGTCGTTAGATCCGGGTCCTCCAGATCCTATAGTTATCGCTCTTATCATGTGGATGACTTGCTCGGATGTTAGCCCATTATGAGAGCGGTTTTCTCTCTCATCCACCGGACATGCGTCAATCAACATATGGAATTGCTCGTTCCCCTACCAAATCCGCTTACCGCCCAAAACACCTCTGATATTCCACCAGTTTTTGGAGCGCGGGACCCTTCTGTCATTTCAACACCTTTCTCATGGTTTTCAACTTCCCTGTGACCATGCGCTCATGGCTTTTCCATTTCGAGGGCTTTTGCCCAACAATACACGATTAGTGCTTCACGCATCAAAAACAACCTCAATTTTCTGATTTGAGCTCCTAATTGCTAGTTTGTGATCTGTGTGGTCTCCATGGGCCTCGGTCAGCACGCTTTGACCGAGGTCCTTGTCGTTCCATGCTAGCCACAAACTACCATTGTCCAGAGGTCTTCCTGATAGCTCATTGTTCACAAGTTTTTGAAGTTTGTCATGATTTGATATAGTCACAGAACTCTGATAATTTCCATGGATCCAATTCAGATCACGGTCTTCCCACTGAAAAAGATTTTGAACCACCAAAATTTTGTTTTCAAGCATCGACTAAGTGAGGGTACATTTGTCTCACTTGTCCAATCTCTATCCATTTTGCATTTCTTGGCTTTGAACCCTTGAGCCCAACTTTGAGGTACTCAACATCTCCCCTGCGTGTTGTCCTCACCTTCATATCCAGAACCGTGTCTTCTTCCAATTCATTAAGATATTCAGGTAACAGGTCATCAATAGAAGGAAATTGACTCTGCTCTTTAGGATCTTCGATTAGTGAAGGTTCAAATAGTCTCAAGCTATCTGCATTTACGACTGAGTAGATGTGCATGTAAGCTGGTAGATTAAGGCAAAAATCATTCTCACCAATTTTCTCAAGTATCTTGAAAGGTCCATACCTGATAGGCTTTAGCTTTTTACCTTCACATTGCATTATTTCCTTATTGATATACAGCCAGATTTGGTCACCAACTTGGAAACTATGCTCCATTCGATGCTTGTCATTCCTTGCCTTGTATTTGACATGGCTCTTTTCCAACTATTCCTGTACTACCTCGTGGATCTCTTGGATTTGTTCAATGAACCTAGTTTCCTTGTCCACATCACTATGTCCTTCAACTGTTGTGTCCTTACCAAAGACAAAATCCAAACGAGACCTTGGTGTGAAACCAAAACAAGTCTCAAAAGGAGATCTCTGTGTAGAAGAATTTTTTGCTTGGTTGTAAGCATGCTGCACATACCGTAAATGTTCATCCCAAAGCTTAGGATGTTTGCTACAATATCTTCTGAGCAACTGGATCACTGCCCTGTTGACTACTTCTATCTGGCCATCAGTTTGTGGATGGAAATCTATGCTTTTCTTCAGTTTTGTGTCCATCAGTTCCCACAGACTTGATCAAAACTTCCCCACAAATTGGGTGTCTGGATCAGATACAATGGAAGTGGTAATCCAAAATGAACCCATACATGTTGAAAGAACAGTTTTGTAGTTTGTTCAGCTGCAATCTACTTATTACAAGGTATCAAAATGCACATTTTGCTGAACCTATCCACAACAATCATGACCTTTCCTAGATTTAGGCAGTCCTCCAACAAAATCCATGGAAACACTTTCCCAAGGATGAGAAGTAACTGGTAATGGAGTGTACAAGCCTAGTTTTCTATTGTTGGGCTTGCTTTTAGCACACATAGTACACCCTTCTTACATATCTAGAAACTGTCTCATTCATTTTTGGCCAATAAAAAAATCTTTGCAGCTGTGCAACTGTTTTACTTATCCCAAAGTGACCTGATATTAGAGAAGTGTGTGATTCTTGAATTATCTTTACTCTTTCAGGCTGTGGAATGCATAGCTTCCCACAATGATATAAGAGCTAGTCCTTTACATGATAATTCAATTCTTCTACTTGTTTTCCTTGACTTAAAGTTGCATATACATATTTGAAATCTATATCTTGAGCATATTGTTAAATGAAGCTCTCATGTAACACAAAATTACGGTTAAGTATAGTAGATGCATTTATAACAGGTCTAGATAACATATCTGCAACTTTATTGCGTATGCCCTTTTTATATCTGTTGATTAAATGAAATTGTTGTAGAAAACCTATCCATCTATAGTGTCTTGATTGTTGCAACTTAGTTTGGGAGTGTAGATATTGAAGTGGTTGATGATCAATATGTATTACTGTCTCTTTGCCCATTAAGTAATGTTTCCACTTTTGCACACTCTGTACTAATGCATACAATTCTTTATCATATGTAGGATAGTTAGCTACTGCAGAATTAAATGTCTCAGAATGATAACATATGGGTTGATCGTGATGTGTCAACATTGCTCCCATGGAATAGTCACTGGCATCCATTTGGATCTCAAATGGTCTTTGAAGATCAAGCAGTGCTAGTACAGGTGTTGTACTAATCTTTTATTTCAAGGTGTCTAAGGCTTACTATTGTTTGCCTCCCCACTGAAACACCTTGTTCAATCTTGTTAAAGCATGTAAGGCATCTGCAATTAAGAAAAAGTTAGAAACGAACTCTCTCCAATATTGTGCTTCTCCTAAGAAGCTCCTAACTTCTGTTGTAGATTTTGGTTTAGGCTAGTTCACAATGATTGCCACCTTAGAGGGATGTATCTTCAATTCACCACCCCTACTATATGTCCCAAATAATTCAAATATTTTTTGCCAAATAGACATTTTGAGAGTTTAACATAAAGTTTTTCTCTTTTCAAAACATCAAGTGTCTACTTAACATGCTTTAAATGTTCTTCCCATGTTTTGATAAATATCAGAATGTCATCCAAATACACAATAACAAAATCATCAAGAAAAGGTATGAGTACATCATTCATTAATCTCATGAAAGTAGCAGGAGCATTTGTTAAGCCAAAAAGCATAACGAGCCACTCATATAATCCCTGCTTTGTTTTGAAATCAGTCTTCCATGCATCTTGTTCTGCAACTCTGACCTGATGGTATCCACTATGCAAGTCTAACTTGGAAAAATAAACAACTTCTTTCAATTGATATAACAGATCATCTATGCGAGGAAGGGGATAACAATTTTTCATTGTTATCTTATTCAGTGCCCGGTAATCAATCCACATTCTCCATGAACCATCTTTCTTTCTCACTAAAACAATTGGTGACCCACATGGTGATGTGCTAGGTCTGATGAACCCTTTCTCGAGCAACTCCTGCACCTGCTTCTTGATTTTTGCATTCTCTAAGGTGGACAACCAATACATTCCAATGTTAGGTAATGGAGCATCTTGCTGCAAAAATAATATCATGCACTATTTCGTTTTTGGGTGGCAGACCTTTATGTTCTTGAAACAAGATATCATACTCTGAAACAACTCTTTCTAAATCAGCTTGCTTTTTACCATCACAACGCTTAAATACATTGGTTTTATCAGGTTTCTTTTCCTTTACAACAATCAGTAAGAATTGTTTGCATGAATTTATCACTTGTTTCATCTGCCTTGAGTTTATGATATTGTAATTATTCTTGAGCTTATGAGCTCTTACAAAGTATTCGATTCCATCCTTAACAAGTAGATACTTGTTCTAAGCTCTATAGAAAATAGCTTTTCTGTCATACAAGTAAGGACTTCCTAAAACAATTCCACATATATCCATAGGAATTATGTCTAACTCAACCTCATCTACAAATGTTGACCCAAAAGAAAACTTGAGTTTGCATTGTCTAGTCACTTGTAGTTGTCCTTTATCATTTAATCATCATAATGGATATGGTTTCTTGTGAGGTGTAGTCAGTAATTCAAACTTCTTTACAATTGCTTCATAAATTAAATTTACTTGTGAGCCACTATCAAACAAAGTATCAATCTTTTGATGTTTGTAAATAACTCGAATATGGAAAAGCTTATGTCTTTTTCTCTCATTTTCTTCATCAATAGTAGATTGTGCAGAATTACTAGTAGATGCTTCAGAATTCTTACCTTTTATATCTATGGCTGCAATGTTTGTTTCATCTCTTGAGTCCGACCCCAAATCTTTCTGAATAGCTGCAATAGTATTCTTCTTCTTTCCATTGAACTTCTCAGGACTCAGCTCCGAATGCAGAATCCAACAGTTCTCATCATCATGCCCATCCTTCTTACAGTGAGTGCATGAAGACTTACTCTTCTGTGCAGTGTTAGCCTTCCTTGCTTCCCATTTCTGTTTTCTTTTCTCCTTACTCTTGCTTACAGTGGGTTGGGATGATCCCCCAACTTCTTGACTTCCATTCTTTCCTCTAGCTTCTAAATGAGTAGCCTGTACAGATACCTCATCTATACTAGTGGGATTAAACATGAGGATAGTATGCCTCATGTAGCTATGTAGACCACCAATGTACTTCAACAGAGTCTTAGGTGAGTCTAATGAGATTCCTAGAATCAATGCTCTCTTCCTAAATTCTTTGGTGTAACCTTGTACACTTTTCCCTTTCAACTGTCGAAGAGTTTGCCAACTCATCATGTCTTGTTGCATGTAGGCCAATGGATAGAACTGCTTTTTGATTGCAGAAACAAATTCACTCCAGAAAGAAATAGTCTTACCATGTCTCTTCATGTCAGCTTGGGTCCCGCCTTCCCACCAAACCAAGGCAGTGCCTCCAAGGTGTAGGCTTGCGAGCTAAATCTTGCTCTTGTCTAAAATAATACTCTGCACTCTGCAATAAACATCAATTTGTCTAATCCAATTGTCCAGCTTTTCTGCATTCAACTCTCCATCATATATAGGTAAATCAAATTTAACATCTAGTTTAATCAAAGATGCCTTCTTTTTATGTTCAAGGCTATTAGGAGGTGTGAGAAAGCTTTCTTCTTTCCCTTTGCCTTTTGAGTGGTCATGGAGGAGAGACTCATCTTCTCCTTTATCTTGCTTGGAGCCTGATGCATCTTCATCCTTGTGTTTTCTAAAGTCCCTATACATTTCCTCTACCATGGACCTTATGGCTAGGAAACTATCTATGAATGGAGGGTCTGGCCCCACAGAACCTTCCTCTAACATTGTCTTCTGAGGATAGACTCTCCCAATTTCAGGATTAGTTTTGACCAACTCTCCTTCTCCTAATTTGAGCTTTGATCTAGTCAGAATTCAACAACTAAATCCAACACAATCTTGTCTAACCTTAACAGCCTAGAGCTCTGATACCACTTGATCTGAAAATCACTTGTGAGTGATCCCAGTTAATTAATTAATGAATGAATGTATTACAGACTCATGTGCTGGTGTGTCTCTATGTTATCTTACGCAACGGATCAATAAGATTGAAAAATACATAGACATTGGAAAACAGTAAGAGAAACACATAAAGCAAAACACAACACAACAAAATTTGATAAGGAGTTCACCCAATCCTCCTAGGCTACGTCTCCGATCCAGCTTTCAATGGTGGCCTCCTTTTATTGTGCCTTTAAACAGATTTTTTACAATGAGGAGCTCAATTTGAGTTTCCTGAAACAGATGATGCTTAGTAGGGTGGTTCTTGGATTCCCCAAGCCACTAGAGTGCATAGACTCTTCCTTACCAAGTCTCAACCTCAACTGGTCTGAATGGGATGAGTCCAATTTGGTACTTAGTTTCCAACAGATATCCTCACAGGGATTGCTTGAACCTATTAATCTTGGTTATGTCTGCTCGATGCTGCCTTAACTCTACAGGTCAGCTCAGCTCTTTGTTCTCTGCTCCTGTCTCTTCTATCTCATTGTCTCCTTCTTCCTTTCTCATTGTCCTCCTATTTTTGTTCTTTGTTTGTGGCTTAAAGCCAATTTTTCTCATGACTGTTTGCTTCCTCTTCCGCCTCTTTGGATCTCCTGTTGCTATTCGCTTGGATTTCCCCGCCTTTGCGTCATATCCAGTGTGTAACATCTCATAGGGAAGTGTCCACTTTTCCTCTCATGAACTGAGCATCAACTCTTCCTTTACAGTTTGTTATTTTAGTTACTCTGCGAAATGATTCATCCGCTAGCTCAGCAGTCAAATCGGACTTCAAATTCCATTTGTCGTAGCTTATTTTCTCCCATCGAATCGGTTTCCCATCGGGCGCAATCTCTGCCTTTAGATCTAGGGCCTCCAAATCCTATGGTTATCACTCTTATCACGTAGATGAATTTCTCGGATGTTAGCCTGCAATGAGAGCAGTTTTCTCTCTCATCCGTCGGACACGCATCAATCAACGTATGGAATCGCTCATTCCCTTGCTAAATTCGCTTACTGCTCGAAACGCCTCCAATATTCTACTGGTTTTTGGAGCACAGGACGCACCTGTCATTTCAGCACCTTTCCCACGGTTTTTGTCTTCCCTTTTGACCGTGCACTCGGGGCTTTTCCATTTCGAGGGGTTTTGCCCAGTGATGTGCATCAAAAATGGCCTTTGTTTTCTAATATGAGCTCCCAATTGCTAGTTTGCATCCTGCGCAGTATCCATGGGCCTCGGTCAACGTGCTTTGATTGAGGTCCTCATCTTTCTGTGCTAGCCATAAACTACCACTGTCTAGAGGTCTTCCTGATAGTTCATTGTTCACAAGTTTTTAAAGTTTGTCATTATTTGATATTATCATAGAACTCTGATAATTTCCATGGATCCAATTCAGATCACGGCCTTCCCACTGAAAAAGCTTTTGGACCACCAAAAGTTGGTTTTCAAGCATCAACTAAGTGAGGGTACATTTGTCTCACGTGTCCAATCTCTATCCATTTTGCATTGCTTGGCTTTGAACCCTTAAGCCCAACTTTGAGGTACTCAACATCTCCCCTGCATGTCATCCTCACCTTCCTGTCCAGAATAGTGTCTTCCTGCAATTCATTAAGATATTCAAGTAATAGGTCATCAATAGAAGGAAATTGACTCTGCTCTTCAAGATCTTCAATTAGTGAAGGTTCGAATAGTCTCAAGCTATCCGCATTTACGACCGAGTAGATGTGCATGTAAGCTGGTAGATCAAGGTGAAAAGCATTCTCACCAATTTTCTCAAGTATCTTAAAAGGTCCATACCTGATAGGCTTTAGCTTTCTACCTTCACCTTGCATTCTGTCCTTGCTGATATACAGCCAGACTTGGTCACTAACTTGGAAACTATGCTCCATCTGATGCTTGTCATGCCTTGCCTTGTATTTGGCTGGGCTCGTTTCTAGTTGTTCCTGTATTTCCCGGTGGATCTCTTGGATTTGTTCAATGAACCTAGTTGCCTTGTCCACATCACTGTGTCGTTCAACTATTATGTCCTTACCAAAGACAAAATCCAAAGGAGACCTTGGTGTGAAACCAAAATAGGTCTCAAAAGGATATCTCTGTGTAGAAGAATGTATTTCTAGGTTGTAAGCATGTTGCACATAACATAAATGTTCATCCCAAAGCTTAGGATGTTTGCTGCAATATCCCCTGAGCAACTGGATCACTGTCATGTTGACTACTTTTGTCTAGCCATTAGTTTGTGGATGGAAAGATCTGCTTTTCATCAGTTTGGTGTCCATCAGTTCTCACAGACTTGACCAAAACTTCCCCACAAATCGGGTGTCTCTATCAGATACAATGGAAGTGGGTAATCCAAAATGAACTCATACATGTTGAAAGAACAGTTTTGCAGTTTGTTCAGCTGCAATCCACTTATTACAAGGTATCAAAATACACATTTTGCTGAACCTATCCACAACAACATACAGAGAATCATGACCTTTCTTAGATTTAGGAAGTCCTCCAACAAAATCCATGGAAACACTTTCCCAAGGATGAGAAGGAACTAGTAATGGAGTGTACAAGCCTAGTTTTCTATTGTTGGGCTTGCTTTTAGCACACATAGTACACCCTCTTACATATCTAGAAACTGTCTCATTCATTTTTTGCCAATAACAAAATCTTTGTAGCTGTGCAACTGTTTTATTTACCCCAAAGTGACCTAATATTAGAGAAGTGTGTGCTTCTCGAATTATCTTTACTCTTTCAGTTTGTGGAATGCATAGCTTCCCATAATGATATAAAAGTCATTCCTTTACATGATAATCCAATTCTTCTACTCGTTTGCCTTGAATTAAAGTTGCATATACATCTTTGAAATCTATATCTTGAGCATATTGTTTAATGTAGCTCTCATGTAACACAAAATTATTCTTAAGTATAGTAGATGCATTTATAATGGGTCTAGATAACATATTTGCAAATTTATTGTGTATGCCCTTTTTATATCTGACGACTAAATGAAATTGTTGTAGAAAACCCATCCATCTATAATGTCTTGAATGCTGCAACTTAGTTTGGGAGTGTAGATATTGAAGTGGTTGATGATCAGTATGTATTAATGTCTCTCTTCCCATTAAGTAATGTTTCCACTTTTTCACACTCTGTACTATTGCATACAATTAAATACCATATGTAGGATAGTTAACTACTGCATAATTAAATGTCTCAGGATGATAACATATGGGTTTACCATGTTGTGTCAACACTGCTCCCATGGCATAGTCATTGGCATCCGTTTGGATCTCAAATGGTCTTTGAAGATCAGGTAGTGCTGGTACAGGTGTTGTACTAATATTTTCTTTCAAGGTGTCGAAGGCTTCCTGCTATTTGCCTCCCCACTGAAACACCTTGTTCAATCTTGTTAAAGCATGTAAGGGAGCTGCAATTAAGGAAAAGTTAGAAATGAACTTTCTCCAATATTGCGCTGCTCCTAAGAAGCTCCTAACTTTTGTAGCAGATTTGGGTTTAGGCCGGTTCACAATGACTGCCACCTTAGAGGGATCTATCTTCAATTCACCACCCCCTACTATATGTCCCAAATAATTCAAAGATGTTTTTCCAAATTCACATTTTGAGAGTTTAACATAAAGTTTTTCTCTTTTCAAAACATCTAGTGTCTCCTTAACATGCTTTAAATGGTCTTCCCATGTTTTGCTAAATATCATAATGTCATCCAGATACACAATAAAAAAATCATCAAGAAAAGGTCTGAGTACATCATTCATTAATCTCATGAAAGTAGCAGGAGCATTAGTCAAGCCAAAAGGCATAACCGGCCACTCATACAATCCCTACTTTGTTTTGAAAGCAGTCTTCCATGCATCTTGTTCTGCAACTCTGACCTGGTGGTATCCACTATGCAAGTCTAACTTGGAAAAATAAACAGCTTCTTTCAATTGATCTAACAGATCATCTATGCAAGGAAGGGGATGACGATTTTTGATTGTTATCTTTTTCAATGCTCGGTAATCATTCCACATTCTCCACGAACCATCTTTCTTTCTCACCAAAATGATTGGTGACCCACATGGTGATGTGCTAGGTCTGATGAACCATTTCTCGAGCAACTCCTACACCTGCTTCTTGATTTCTACGGTCTCTAAAGCTGACAACCTGTACATTCCAGTGTTAGGCAATGGGAAATTTTGCTACAAAATAATATCATGCACTATTTCCTTTTTGGGGCGAAGACCTTTAGGTTCTTGAAACAATATATCATACTCTGAAACAACTCTTTCTAAATTAGCTTGTTGTTTAGCATCACGACCCTTAAATACATTGGTTTTATTAGGTTTCTTTTCCTTTACAACCATCAGTAAGAATTGTTTGCATGAATTTATCATTCGTTTCATCTGCCCTGAGTTTATGAGAGTGTAATTATCCTTGAGCTTATGAGCTCTTACAAAGTATTCGATTCCATCCTTAACAAGTAGATACTTGTTCTCAGCTCTATAGAAAATAGCTTTTCTTTCATACAAGTATGGACTTCCTAAAACAATTCCACATATATCCAAAGGAATTATGTCTAACACAACCTCATCTACAAATGCTGACCCAAAAGAAAACTTGAGTTTGCATTGTCTAGTCACTTGTAGTTGTGTTTTATCATTTAACCATCCTAATGGGTATGGTTTCTTGTGAAGTGTAGTCAGTAATCCCAACTTCTTTACAATTACTTCAGAAATTAAATTTACTTGTGAGCCACTATCAAACAAAGTATCAATCTTTTGATGTTTGGAAATAACTCGAATATGGAAAAGCTCATGTATTTTTCTCTCATTTTCTTCATTAATAGTAGATTGTGCAGAATTACTAGTAGATGCTTCAAAATTCTTACCTTTTATATTTGTGGCTGCAATGATTGTTTCATCTCCTGAGCTCGATCCCAAATCTTTATGAATAGTTGCAACGGTCTTCTTCTTCTTTCCCTCGAACTTCTTAGGTCTCAGCTTTGGATGTAGAATCCAACAATGCTTATCATCATGCTCATCATTATTATAGTGAGTACATGAAGACTTGCTCTTCTGTGCAGTGTTAGCCTTCCTTGCTTCCCATTTCTATCTTCTTTTCTCCTTATTCTTGCTTACAGTGGGTTGGGATGATCCCCCAACTTCTAGACTTCCATTCTTTCCTCTAGTTTCTAGATGAGTAGCCTGTATAGATACGTCATCTATACTAGTGGGATTAAAAATGAGGATAGTATGCCTCATGTAGTTGTGTAGACCGCCAATGTACTTCAACAGAGTCTCAGGTGAGTCTAATGAGATTCCTAGAAACAATGTTCTCTTCCTAAATTCTTGGGTGTGACCTTGTACACTTTTCCCTTTCAATTGTCGAAGAGTTTTTCATCTCATCATGGCTTGCTACATGTAGGCCAATGGATAAAACTACTTTTTGATTGCAGAAACAAATTCACTCCAGACAAAAATAGTCTTACCATTTCTCTTCATGTCAGCTTGGGTCCGGCCTTCCCACCAAACCAAGGAAGTGTCTCCAAGGCATAGGCTTGCCAAATGAATCTTGCTCTTGTCTGAATCACTGCACTCTGTAATAAACATCAATTTGTCTAATCCAATTGTCCATCTTTTCTACATTCAACTCTCCATCATATATAGGTAAATCAAATTTAACATCTAGTTTAATCAAAGATGGCTTCTTTTTATGTTCAGGGCTATTAGGAGGTGTGAGAAAGCTTCTTCTTTCCCTTTTCCTTTTGAGTGGTCATGGAGGAGAGACTTATCTTCTCCTTTATCTTTTTTGGAGCTTGATGCATCTTGATCCTTGTGTTTTCTAAAGTCCCTATACATTTCCTCTACCATGGACCTTATGGCTAGGAAACAATCTATAAATTGAGGGTCCGGCACCACAGAACCTTCCTCTGACATTGTCTTCTGAGGATAAACTCTCCCAATTTCAGGATTAGTTTCGACCAACTCTCCTTCTGCTAATTTGAGCTTTGATATAGTTAGCATTCAATAGCTAAATCCAACACAAGCTTTCCTAACCTTAACAGCCTAGAGCTCTGATACCACTTGATCTGAAAATCACTTGTGAGTGATCCCAGTTAATTAATTAATGAATAAAGGTATTATAGACTCATGTGTTGGTGTGTGTCTATGTTATCTTAGCCAACGGATCAATAAGATTGCAAAATACACAGACATTGGAAAACAATAAGAGAAACATATCAAGCAAAATAGAACACAACAAAATTTAATAAGGAGTTCAGCCAATCCTTCTGGGCTATGTCTCCAATCCAGCGTTCAGTAGTGGCCTTCTTTTATTATGCCTTTAAACAATTTTTTTACAATGAGGAGCTCAATTTGAGTCTCCTGAAATAGATGATGCTTAGTGGGGTGGTTCTTGGATTCCCCAAGCCACTAGAGTGCACAAACTCTTCCTTACCAAGTCTTGACCTCAACTAGTCTGAATGAGATGAATCCAATTTGGTACTCAGTTCCTGATAGATATCCTCACAGGGATTTCTTGAACCTCTCAAGCCTGATTCTGTCTACTCGATGCTTCCTTAACTCTGCAGGTCAGCTCGACTCTCTGATCTCTGCTTCTGTCTCTTCTGTCTCACTGTCTCCTTCTTTCTTCACTGCCCTCTTGTCTCTTTTCTCTGTTCGTGGGTTAAAGCCAATTTGTCTCATGACTGTTCGCTTCCTCTTCCACCTATTTGGATCGGCTACTGTTGTTCACTTGGAATTCCCAGCCTCTGCGTCATCACCACTAGGTAACGTGTGACAAGGAAGTGGCCACTTGTCCTCTCACGAATTGAGTGCTAGCTCTTCCTTGATGGTTTGTTATTTCGTTTACTCTGCGAAATGATTCATCTACCAGCTCAACGGTCAAATAAGACTTCAAATTCCATATGTCGTAGCTTATTTTCTCCTGTCGAATCCGATTTCCCATCGAGCGCAATATCCACCATTAGATCTGGGGCCTCTAGATCCTACGGTTATCGCTCTTATCGCATGGATGACTTGCTTGGACGTTAGCCCGCGATGAGAGCGGTTTTCTCTCTCATCCGTCAGATACGCGTCAATCAATGTATGGAATCGCTCGTTCCCTTGCCAAATCCGCTTACTGCCTGAAATGCCTCCGATATTCTGCTGGTTTTTTGGAGCGCGGGATTCGCCTGTCATTTCAGTGCCTTTCCCATGGTTTTCGGCTTCCCTTGTGACCGTGCGCTCGGGGCTTTTCCATTTCGAGGGGTTTTCCCCAGCGATGCACAATAGTGCTTTTCGCTAATTGCACAATAGAAACAACCTCTTTTTTCTAATCTGAGCTCCCAATTGCTAGTTTGCGTCATGTGCAGTCTTCATGGGCCTCGATCAGCGTGCTTTGACCAAAGTTGTCATCATTCCATGCTAGCCACAAACTGCCACTGTCTAGATGTCTTCCTGATAGCTCATTATTCACAAGTTTTTGAAGTCTGTCATGATTTGATACAGTCATATAACTCTGATAATTTCCATGGATCCAATTCAAATCAATGACTTGACCCTCGTCTTTTAGCCGGAGAAACATTGTGTTGATTTGGACAGGGCCACCAATGTAATTTTGCATATTCTATCTATTTACTTCCAACTCTTCCTTGATGGCTATCCATTTCAAATATTCCAAGTATTCTTCAGTTTCCTGCCTCACCTGATTCCTATGCTTGATCTCCATGAGTAAGCCGACTGATCAGATATTGTGTGATTTCACCAAGAAGTCCAGGTTGTTGTACAATAGTGCGTATGAGGCTTGAGTGTTGCCAACGAACAAGGTGAGTTGTTTGTTATTCTAGATGAGCATCCGAACATTTGATTTTTCCAACTCTACCTCTTTCCTTCTTCTCTTTCCCAATTCAAGCAGTGCCCCTCTGTATTGCATTGACCATTCATGCACGACAACAATAGATGATTGCACAACCTTGAGAGTTTTGACATGATATTTACATTTATGTTGCAACACATGAAAGTGTATAACTTCCTTTTGTACGGTAACAATCTCCTCATAAATACTTTGCATGGTCTCTTTCGGTGTCAATACTTCACTGAGTGTCACTGCCTTTAGTTCTTCTATATATACTTGTGTGGGAGTTGCGTTCTATAACTCTGTTAAGATTTGTTCAACCTCTTACCTAGTAGCCTGCAAGTTCTATTCCAATCTTTTTTCTCAGCCATTAAATAGTCAGTGTTTGACTTTGTAGCACATGCAAAGGCCAAGTTGTTTTCTAAAATGGCACCTAGATTTCTTCTAGTGTCTGTCATGATCACCCTTTCTCTAATGAATGCAAGAGATGCAAGGTCGTATGTAAAATGTTTCTTCTGTGATGGTACAATCTTTTTCTGAAGCTTGTCATAAGTCAGATTGTACGCATCCATAACTGGAACATCATCAAGAGGAACAATTTCCTCTTCCTCTCTTGGAGCTTACTTTGTCAGAGGATGGGGGGAATGAATGGTGACCTGCTGTGTACTTGGCATCATACAAATCTTGGTTCTGCAACTCCATTTCCTCCTCCATGTCTTGGATCTTGATCAACTCTTCAATCTCTCGAGTAAGCTCCTTGTCTTGTATTCGGTTTCTCTCCTCTTCCAGTTGTTGGTTTTCCCTTATTATTTAGCTTTTTTCAATGTTTCTTCTTCTAATATTACTTTTCTCCTTTCTTCTTCTTTCTGCCTCTACCTTTCTTCCTCCAAGCTCTTCTACTCTCGTTCTTCCCTCTGCTTCTGTTTTGCTTCTTGCATGCTTTATTTCCTTTTCTTCTTTGTTTCTATGGTCAATTTAAGTATAATTGGATTTGATTTCATCTTATGCTTCACTCTCTCCCTGGACAATGCACAACCTTCCTCTTTCCCTTATCGCACACTGGGTTGTACTCTTCCGTTGGTGCTACCTTTGGAGTGATTTATTTCTGTGGAGTAACCTATGAAGTTTCTGCAAAACTTATCAGCTCGCGGGACTTGGAGGCATTGTAACAATTATTCCATCGTTCCTCCTTTAGCCAGTGAAAGGTCCTACTTAACCACTAGAAATAAATCCTCACAAAATGGTTTATGCAAATATTTCAGGGATCGTACGGATTGAAGTCTAGAGTATCGAAGGAAAATTTTTCTATCACCTCTCTTTTAGAATCCACAACTTTCAAATTCTTGATCTCATACAATACGATTTGCATAGGAATAGTTGAGCAAGGGGCTTTCTTATTCTCATGCAAAGATGCTGACAACCCTAGGAAGTGTAGGTTTTAACCCTGTACAGAAATTACCTGCAGACGAATTCTAAAAATAGAAAATAATTAATGACGAGAATATAAAAGTAAATACACATATATTTTCCCCTAGATCCCAAAACTGGGACTACCAAATTGATTGTTCATTATATTACTTTTAATGTTACAATACATATATGTACATGCCAAAGAATTCATAAACCCCAATTCATTAACCCCGGATTGGAACATGATCGTAGTTCCCTTGACCAGATCTACAAAATACCATGGGCGGAAAACCATCATGCCCAAAACTATGTGTGAAACCCATGCACAAAACCATAGGTAGTTCCGTCCAACTAATATAGGGTCCAAAAAAAAAATCTCAGATGCTTCTCAGTGCTCACAGACTTCATCAATGCATCTACAACATTCTTCAAAGTGTCCACCTTTACCAACAACTCCTTTTTGTCCTCAACCATATCCCTCACAAAGTGATACTGAACATCAATGTGCTCTGTCTTTGAATGATATGTAGGGTTCTTTGCCAATACAATTTCACTTTGGCTATCACGGTCTATCCTTATAGCTCGCTATCTTAACCCCATACTTGAACACAATACCTGCAACCAAATTTCTTCCTTTCTTGCATGAGTGGTTGCCATGTATGCTTCCTTTGTATTTGAAAGTGTTGCTACAAACTATCTCTTTCTCATCCAACTGAATACACCTCCAAATAGGTTAAATACATACCCACTCATAGATATTCTATGATCCAGATCTCTAGCCTAGTTTATATCAACAAAGCTACGAATGTCCAAAACTCTGTCCAATCCTGGTCTTCCTTGGTAGCACAAACCATAATCACTACTGCCATGCAAATACTTGAAAACCTTCTTTACTGTTATCCAATGCTCCTTCCCCGGTTTTGACATAAGCCTGATCAATACTCCCACTACATGTGCAATGTATGGTCTATTACATACTATTGCATACATCAGGCTACCAACTGCACTTGTATATGGGACACGGGACGTGTCCTCTTCCTCTTCTTGTTCCTTGGGGCATTGTTCAGCAAATAACTTTACACCTACAAGAATAGGAACCTTCACCATTTTTCTATCCTACATATTAAATCTCTGTAATATTGTCTCGACATACTTCCTCTGGTTTGACCAAAGCTTCCTCTTTCCCCGATATCCTTCATGTCAAATTTGGAGGACAATTTTGTCTTCAAATCCTGGATAATTTCTTTGTCATTTCCAATTAGCAACATATCATCCACATACAAGACCCGATAAATAACACGGTCACCAATTAATTTAAAATACACACAATGATCCGCTTTACTTATGGTGAAGCCAAGTCCTTGTATATATGTATCAAATTTGTGATACCACATCCTTGGTGACTGTTTTAACCTATACAGAGACTTTTTTAACATACATATGAGTCCTTTCTTTCCCTTCACCGCAAAGCCTTAAAGTTGAATCATGTAGGTATCTTCTTCCAAATCCACATGAAGAAATGTTGTCTTGACATCCATCTGTTCTACCTCAAAATCAACAGAAGCAACAACAAATAAAAGTAATCTAATAGAAGCTACCTTGGAAACAAGAGAAAAAATATCACCAAAATCAATTCCTGGAGCTTGAGAATAACATTTTTCTACCAACTGAGATTTATATTTCTCCACCTTTCCTTTTGCATTCATCTTCTTCTTAAACATCCATTTTCTTCCAATGGGTTTCCTTCTAGCCGACAACTCCACTAGATACCAAGTCTCATTTTTGTCCAAAGATGTCATTTCATCAACCATGGCCTCTTTCCATAGTTTTCCATCCTCTGAATCTACTACCTCCCTAACAGTTCTGGGATCATCATTAGTAATATATAAAGCAAAATTTGAACAGAAAGCAGATGGACTATACCTTTCTGGTTGCCTTCTTTCTTGAACTAATATTCTCACTACTAGAGTTTGTGGCTCTTCATCTTCTGATTCTTGTTCTGTTGTAGAGTCTGATTCTTCCTTCTTTAGCTCAAACTCTATCTTTTTAGGTTCCTTTGGTAGGACTTCATGTTTAATAACATCTTTCACCTCTCTAAATACCACATCTCAGCTATACACAACCTTCCTTGTTTCTTGGTTCCAAAGCTTATAACCGTTTAAACCATCCTTATACCCAATAAAGATGCACCTTTCATATTACTATCCAACTTGGTTCTTTTCTCCTTTGAAGCATGTACATATGCTTCACATCCAAACACCCTTTGATGTGAAAGAGAGATTTTATTACTAGTCCATATCTCATTTGGAGAATTATCCTCCAACACTAATTAAGGAAATCTATTAACCAGGTAACATGAAATCTCCATCGCCTTTACCCAAAATTCATGTCCTAACCCGGAACCACTGAGCATGCTTCTTGCCTTTTCCATCAATGTCTTGTTCATTCTTTCTGCAACTTCATTTTTCCAAGGTGTGTATGGAGTAGTATTCTGTCATGCTATACCACACTTCTTATAGAATTGTTCAAATTCATTCTTGTAGTACTCTCCCCATTATCTGTCCTCAACACCTTGATCTTCTTCTCTGTCTGATTTTCCACTAGAGCCTTAAATTCTTTAAACCTGTCAAAGACTTCAGATTTTTTCCTAAGGAAATATATCCATGTATTCCTTGAGAAGTCATCTATAAATGATACGTAGTACACAGACATACCCAGTGATGGAACCGACACGTCCAAAAACATCACTATGCACAAGCTCTAATATCCCTTTCTCCCTCTTAGCACTAGAGGGGAAACTCACTTGATTTTTCTTCCCATATACACAATGTTCATAGAAATCGAAATCCAGAGAGAAATTAGACATAACTTCTACCATGACATTACCATGAATTATTCAAAGGCCCTTCTCTCTAATATGTCCAAGCCTTTGATGCCATAACATGGTATTTTCTGCAAAGACCATTAGATTTTCTACTCCACTTTCAGGAACCACAGAATTGTTGCACCAATCAATAATAGTACTACCCAGAAGCTTGTATAGAGTTCCAATTTGAACTCCCCACATCAATACCAGTGCTCCCTAAAATATCTTGTAGGTATCTTTCTCGAACACTATTTTTACACCTGCATCATCCATCTTGCTTACAGAAATCCGATTTCTGGCCAATGCAAGAATATGCAGAACACCGGAAGTGTTTTAATCCTTCCACCTCGCAAATGGAGCTTGACTTTTCTGCATGTGATGATTCTAGCCTTCCTATCATCCCCTGAGAAAAAATCACCACCATCATATTTCTCATACTCGTAAAACCACTCCCTATGGGGGGTGAAGTGAAAGGATGCACCTGAGTCAATCAACCATGTCACATGATCTGAATGTGTACTTGAAGAAGAAGCCAAGTACACATCCCCACCTTCATATGAGGTGGTTTTTGCCCCTTCAGAAAGAGAATCATCATATCCATTTCCTTTCTCAGGAGCTTTAGATCTACAATGCTTGTTGTAGTGCCCTTCCTTTCCACATTTCCAACATACATTTAGAGGTTTTCCTGGAGATTTAGATCGCCCTCTATATTTAGATCTCCCACTTCAGAACTTGTTTTTATTTATTTTTCTAGGACTGTGGTCGTACAGACAAGGCATCTCCATTATGGCTCTCCATATTTTCTTGTATCATCTCCTCTGATAGAAAGGATGAGACAATTTCATCAAACTTCAAGGTAGTTGTATTACTACTTGTTGCAACAACCAGACTATCCCATGAATCTGGTAAAGAACACAATAAACTAATGAACTTATATTCGTCTGAAATTTTGTATCAAAAGATAACAACTGGCTTACCACAATATTAAAGGCATTCATATGCTTTGTCACCAAGTCTCCATTCTTGATCCTCAAGTTATACAACTTTTTCTGTGGGAACAATTTGTTCACCAGAGACATAGATTGGTACAAAGTCGCTAACTTGACCCACAAATCCTTCACCGTAAATTCCCCTAATACATTCAAAAAAATTGAATTTGAGATAGACAATCATAATGTTCTCTTCTCCTTTCAATCCAACTTCGCCCAATCTTCTGTTGACATTGTCGTTGGTTTAGTACTTGGATCTACCACAATCCATTGATATTTATCCACCAGCATATCCTCCATCTTGAGTTTCCATAACTCAAAACTCTAACCATTAAATTTCTTGATCTTTATCTTTCCACTACTCACCATCTTCTTTCACTCAAGTATCGATCCCGCAAATTTTCCATTGAACAAGGTCTACCACAGGCCAAAGAAAAACTCCTCAACAACAAATTCATCCCCTTAAAGCTGAAACAACTCTAATACCAAATGTAGGTTTTAACCTTGTACATAAATTACCTATAGATGAATTCTAAAAATAGGAAATAAATAATGACAAGAATATAAAAATAAATACACAGAGATTTTCCCCTGGATCCCAAAACTGGGAGTACTAGATTAATTTTTCATTATATTCCTTTATGTTACAATACATATATATACATGTCAAATCATTCATAAACCCTAATCCATTAACCCTAGATTACAACATAATCATAGTTCCCTTGACCATACCTACAAAATACCATGGGAAAAAAACCATCATGCCCAAAATCATGTGTGAAACGCATGCACAAAACCATAGTAGGCCCGCCTACCTAAAATAGGGTCTAATTTTTTTTTCTTTGGCACTACCCAAACCCCATACATGGGGGCTACTACCCCCCTGAAACCCCTTGAAAGGGGGGGATGTGCCCCCCTGGGACCCCTATGTTGCACCCGACGCAACGAATAGGGGGGTTGTCGCCCCCCCTCCCCTGTGACCCCTCCACGTGTGACACTAGTCATGGAAAGAATATAATAGACACCCAACATGGAGAGATGATAAAAAAATTATTGCATGAATAACTTATCGGTGGCATACCTCGGTAAAAGATGCAGAGAGTTTAGTCCACTGAACACGCTGAGGAAAGTGCCATCCGTGAGGTGAACCAATACGCTATCTACGATACTGCTTCCATTTCCCCACATCACATTGAAGATAGCTCTTCCTCAAATATCAACTTGTACAACAGAATGAGGAAGTGATCAGTTAGCTCCTCCATTACTCCTCTGTGGATTTACTCCAAAAGAATCTTGCAATAAACATACACAATAGGCTCCTAATGTAAAATTTGGCTTGCCCGCCCTTGGGGGGACTAAGGGAATTAGACACATGGATCTGAAGCTATTGAGCCAACAATTCTGATCAATTGAATGGTTTACCTTCATTCCTACCCTAGTTCAATAATAATCCCACCCTTTAGGAAAGGTCTTGGTGCTTTGCTGGCTATAGATTCCGCAACATAAAACTATCAAGAGCTGATAGGACCTCCCCAGAGATTTTGTCTTGTAGGTGTTGGTAGGTGTCTGATGAGACTTTGTTGGCTCTTTCACCCATCCTTTAACAATATCCTTGGTTCTCAAGTAGTTGGTTGTCGCACAAAAGTATGAATCCATGAGCAATTATGGCTTAGGAAAATGGTACATGAGATGATAGTCTACTACCAGAAAATAAGCAAGCTTCTGTCTGCTGGCACTATTGAGATTCATAGTCTTTGGATTAGTATGGGATAGTATCCAGCTGATAAAATCTGTGCATGTAAAATCCAGAAATCTACATGCAATCATGTTTAGACCCAACTGTTAGATATTGACATACACATGTCACTCTTCCATATCTTCTTTGAATGTTCTTGTTAAGAAAATTTCATTCACATTCTGCCATGTGATATATGATTCCTTTTCTACAAATAATCGAGTGTCTGATTGTAAACTAGCATACTCTCAACTGCCTCCCTGGCGTTGCTCTCTGTGGTATCCTTTGAGGCTGATATATTTGGTGCCATGATGTCAGTGACCGACGAAGGGAAATTCTCAAGACCTACAATATCTATGGGAGGAAAAAGCACTCATGACAGACATAAATTAGCTTCAACAAATCAACTTACAAAGAAAGATCAATAAATAGCCACATGGACTGATGAGGAAAATTGTGCAATTTTTAAGGTGAAGGAGGGAGACCGACTGCTTGAACTATGCATTGCACAGTCTCAACAACCAATGGTGTAGCCTAAGGCTAGAGATTGCACAATGTGTAGTTATGCCTGGAAGACTAAGGTGGAGACTGTGTATTTCAGTCTCCGTGGCCAAGGGATGGGCTTGATCCCTAGACCTTTGTAATGTGTTGTTGCGCCAACCAGGTACTACACATTGTGTAGTCTCAGAGGCCAAGTAGACAGCTTGATTCTTGGAATTGCGTAATGATTAGCTAGACAAGGCAAACACTAACCAAGGGATGAGAAAATTTGTCAATTAAGGGTGTGGGAAACATGTAGATTTGAGTCATGGTGCAAGTTAAAATCAATATCTCAATAAGTATGGATATATTGGTGCAAAATAAGTGCAAAAGATCAACATGCAAAAGGAAAAATGAGCATGCATGGAGAGTTACTGAAACAATGACCACTAATGGGAAAAAACAAAAAAACTAATGCAACACTTGTAAAAGGTGAATGAAGAACTAAACAAACAATTGTAAAATCCAATATACATTAAAACACCAACAACGATGAAAATAAATAAGCAAAACAACACTCACAGAATCTAAACAACAAAAAGTGACAGAAAAAGCAACAAAAGAAAAAACTCACTTGAAAACGTACCGCAAACTCCACTGAAGGCTCCTTCATCTCCTTGTGAATTCTAGAGCCCCAAGAATAATGTACAAATGAGATCTAGGGCCACCCATTATATATATCTAAACTGATTAGGGTTTATGACATGCATGCCTAAAATCAAGGAAAAGGCGACACTTGACAGAAAGTTCCAAAAATATTAAGTGTGCCAACTTAGGGAAACTAATTAATGAATCCATATTTTCTAGGGATTCTTTTTGCTTTTTTTTATTTTTTTCTCTTTTTAGGAAAGTTGCATGCACACTTCTAAGGAGGATTGCACAATTCCCAAGGACTAGGCAATTTCTTGACTAAGTACATTGCGCAATTTCTAAGCTCAGGGGATGCTTTGCGCAGTTTCCATCTTCAAGGTTAGGTTGCCATCCAAAATTACACATTTTTCATGCTCAAGGATGGTCTACCAAGAAGAATTGTGCAATTTCTGGAGGCAAGGTTGGTATTCCTTCCAATATTGCATAGTTTCTAGAGGCAAACCCAACAATTCTATAAGGTCAAGTCAGAATTTAGCTTGTGTTTGAAAGATATCAAACCGAGATCATTACATGACAAGAAAAGCATGAAAATATAAGTCTTTTATCACATCACAGATACTTAATGATAGTAAAACATAAGCTCTTGTGGACAAAATGAAGGCTCCAAAATCAAAGCATGGAAAAATTTTGGAGGGTGGTTGTAGCAGCTACAACACTTGGTGACACATTGGTAGAACTCCAACTCTTTGTGTGGGTCTTGTCTCATTCAAAATAGGTCTAACTCTTCAAGAATTATTGTTCATATCATTGATTACCATAGCTTATTTACCTAGCTTGATTTAAAGATATAGTCCCTACCGTTCTCTTTATTGCTGACACACTTAACCAAGCCAAGTCAAACTAAGTTGTTTCGATTGGGGATGATGAGTATTTAAATATAAAACTGAAAAGAATGTCAATCTTAGTCTTCATATCTAGTGTTTCTCTGTTGCGAGTAGGCCTGGACAATACCCTAGCAGAGTCACTTCAGGGACACAAACATTGCTCTGCTACCAACGAGCCTAGATAGTACCCTGATGGAGTTTCTTGCTTCACATCTCTGCGCAGGAAGCCTTTCTATTCTTTCATCTTTTATTATTATTTTTTTCAATTGTTCAAAGAACTGTGCATAGGAACTTATTGATATCCAAAATTAGTGATAGAAGAAGTGGTTATCCCTTCAAAGAAGGATATTTATATACCTTTGACATACTTGTTAAATTTTCCTCCCCTCCTTACTCTACTTGAATTAGTTGACAAGGAACCAAAAATTATTAAAGACTGATTAGAGTATGCGGTACTAGTTATGGATTCAAGTATCATGGTTTCACTGTGGTTTTCTCTGAAAAAACATATTTTCGATTAGAATATCATTGAAAGAAAAAAGAAAGATTCATGCAAAGAGAGGGAATAAATAGATAACCAAGCGTTGATAGTAGCACAACTTCCTCCTAAACTTCACCATGCTTGCTTCAGAAGCCAACATGGTCTCATGTAGAAGTTATCCTATAGCTTGAAAGAAAATAAAAGAGAAGTGCAAAAAGTAAATAAATAAACGACAAATTACCCCTACTCCTACACTAACCAAGAATATGTCAGGAGCACGTAAAATGAAATTTCTAGTGTAACCAACGTTGCATTGGCTGGCATATATAGGACAGGGAATGTACATCAGGAAATATATTCAACAATAAAAGCAAGCAAGAAAGATAAAGTGATGCATACTATAACATTCAAAGTTTCAAAATACACGCAGAGAAATGCAAAATAAAAGCACATGGAGAACACTCTTTGAAAGAAATGTGGGGTGCAAACACCCTATGATAATATGACAATAAAGAACAATATTCAAAACTTCTAAAATGGGCAAACATAAATAAAGAATAAAACTTGTGATTCACAATAGAGCTCGCCAGGTATGACTCCAAATATTGATCAGTGGGATCATGCAAAACATATACAGTGCTATCCTGATAAGGACTGGAACTAGTCTCAAGACTACAAGAACCTGACATAACCATTAGCTCGAGCAGAAGGGCCTCAACAACTTGTGGAAGTTCCAAAACAACAAAAGGTAGATCATAAAAAATTGATGGCTTAGAAAGATCAATTGTGGAAAGATCAAATTCATGACCAATTGAATCAATGAAAAGATCACGACAACCATTATTAGAAAGTCAAATATAAAAACAAAGGCCTCCTCATGATCTGATGAGTCCTAAAGAGGGGAATATTGAAAACAAGAAATTTCATGCTCTATTTCTTCACAATGATGAGATGATGGATTGGAGAGATCAAGAAGTGAATATTTATCCTCTCCACATTTGGATGTAAAAATGACATCCCACGAGTTCTGAGTGTGATAAAATATAACATCATCATAAACTGATTCTTTGGAAGATTCAACAGGAATGGCAGAGTCGTGGAATATGTCAGGATAATGAGGGATAGGTGCGGAAGGAGAAAAGTCAACCTTCATCACAAATTCTTGTTCAGAGATAGACTCTCACACATAGTCATCGTAAATGATATCACAAGTTTGCTTCTCAACACTAACTCCATCTTGAAATTGATCCTCTTGAGACCCAAAAGAAACAGTTGAAATATGTGAACCAAACAACTCACAATCAAGAGGACCAAAATAATCAACAAATGGAGGACGAGGAGATAACACATCATCGCAAACATCAGATTTGCAGTCAAAACCTATGCTAAAATTCTAAGTATGTGGGATTGGAGAGCATGGTGGTAAATCCAAGGAATACTCTCAAGTTCTCCTACATCAACCTATGACAATGGAGTTGTTTGATGAGGAGAAGATGAAGGGTCACTTGGATCAACAAATTCCTTCATCACAAACTTAGGAGCTCCATAACCGAGGTATGTTGGAAGACTTTCGAAAGATTCATATTCTTGCATATTCATAAAAATATGAACAATACATTCAAATTTATCTTTCATTAAATTCCAATCAATATAATCTTTGAAAAATTCAAAACAAAAATGAATGAAACGATCGTGAAAATTGCTAAGAGATTCTTCAGGTGCTTTTCACAATCAAATGATTTTCTTGAAAATAAATTTATAATCATACTTGTGAAAGGCAAGGAAGAGATTTTTGACAAGATGGTAAAAGGAGTACATGGAAACGATGGTCAATGTCTAACACCATTCCTTTACACGCACTTTGAATGTGAGGACGAACAACTTGCAAGCAACAACCCCGCAGTGAATATTGTGTTTAGTGTAGAATTCAAGAAAGCGAGCGGTGTTCTCAAGAATGATTGTTTCACCCTCACCATCAAATTTCAAATTCGACGAGCCCTTAATTATTCACATGCGCACTTTCAGATTTGCGGTTCTAGAAAAACATATCAGGGTTAACATTTGGGAAGAAGCCATTAAAGATAAGGAAATTTCAAACAAAATTCATGGGTTCAACTTGTCATCTGGCCCTCCTTCTGGCACTAGAAATTTTAACGAGGCTTGACCATCCAACATTCAAGGGATCTCCCTGACATAAAATCCCAATTAGACCTCACACCGTTTGGTTAGGAGTTCCATCCATTTGGTGTCTGGTGACTTTCTGAGAACAAGTGTGCGACTCTGCGGAAGGTCAAGTGCAATGCATGAAGGTTCCAACACATGAAGGGAAAATGAGTGAGTCCCTTATAACCATGTAATAGTATGCAGCTTGGAAGGAACACATGGTCATAAAGAAAACCCAAGCTAATTTGCGAAATAGTTCACAAGTTTATAGTGATGGAATTATACAACAACATGCATTCAACAAGATTCGTACCAATTCAAATGAAATAGTTCACAAGCATAAGTGTAATTTAAATAACATACATTGCAAACATAACAAGAATAGTCCTACTATATTCACAACATATGCATGAAAACATTCCAGCTCCGAGCTTTTATTACGTGAAAGTTCCAAACACACATATACCAATGATGGACCACTAGCCCCAATAGTGGAACATGAAGTCAACACCTTCTCCTCCAAATAAAGATACTCCCTCTATGCTATGGAGAATCCAAGGCTCTCACAAACTTCCAAGCTCCTGAAGCCTAAGCCTAGATAAAATCTTGGCTCCCAAAATCCCATTACATGAGTTATGATGGTCTATTTATAACAAAAGAGTATTCACTTCCCCTTGTGACTTTTGGACTGCCCTCATGACTCTTCAACTTCTTTACAAAATGACTCTTTACATTCATTACATCATGAATCTTCACATTCCAATATTGACACTATGAATCCCACTTAAATATTAATTACAAAAGAATACACTCGTACCCATATAGGATAAAATTGGGTAGAGCCAATTAGATAGCCTAATAAGACAATAGTTAAGCTTGAGTTTTGGGAAACTCCATCTCAACAAATTCTAGTTTATGTTTCTCAGTCACGTAATGGTGCCAAGCCTTTTATTGTTTGACAACATCCCCAAACTATGCAATGGTGTTAGGTTGGATGTAGGCTCTAGCCTCCATGGCATCCGGGTACACTGACTTGGAACTGGGTTTTGTTTCCTTCTTGAGTAGGAGAAACAACATGTCAATTTGGACAGGGCCACCAATGTAACTCTAAATATTCTTTCTGTTTAATTTTGTTTCTTCCTTGATAGATATTTGTCTCAAATATTCCAAGTACTCTTCAATCTCTTGCCTGACCTGATTCTTATTCTTGATCTTCATGAGTGATCCAACTAGTGGGATCTTCTACAATTTCACCAAGAAGTCTAAGTTGTTGTATAATCGTGCATATGAGGCCTGAGTGTTGGAAATGAACGAGGCGAGTTATTTTTATTGTGAATGAGAATTCAAACCTTTTCTTTCTCCAACTTTGCCTCTTTCCTTGTTTTCTATCTCAATTTAAGTAGTTCCCCTTTGTATTGCATTTACCATTCATGCACGACAACAATAGTTGATTGCACAACATTGAGAGTTTTTACAGGATCTTTACATTTCTATTGGAACCCATGCAAGTGGAAAACTTCCTTATGCACAATAACGAGCTCCTCATAAAGACTTTGCATGGTCTCTCCTAGTGTCTATACTTCACTGAGTATTGCTACCTTCAGTTCTTCGAGATAGACCTGTGCGGGAGTTGTGTTCTATAACTCTGCTCGAAGTTGTTCAACCTATTGCTTAGTAGCCTACAAATTCTTTGCCAACTATTTTTTCTCGACCATCAAATAGTTTTTGTTTGATTTTGTAGCACCTGTGAAGGCTAAGGTGACTACAGAAATGACACTTGGATTTCTTTTAGTGTCTGCCACGATCAGCCTTTCTTTGATGAATGTAGGAGATGTGTGGTCATCCAGAAAATGTTTCTTCTATGCTTGTACAATATTTTTCTGAAGCTCATCATAATTCACGTGTCCATATATGGACATCATTAAGAGGAACAATTTCCTCTTCCTCGCTTGGAGCTTGCTTTGTCTAAGGATGGGGAGACTGAATGGTGACCTACTATGTACTTGGCATAAAATCAACGTATTGGTTCTGTGACTCCATTTCCTCCTTCATGTCTTAGATCTCAATCGACTTGTCAATCTCTTGAGCAAGCTCCTTGTCCTACATCTATTTTCTTTCCTCTTCTAGTTGTCGGTTCTACCCTTGTTCTTCATCTTGTGTTTGTGCTATTTCTTCTGCTATTATTTTTCACCTTTCTCCTTCTTCCTTCTTCTACCTTTCTTCCTCCAATCTCTTCTACTCTCTTTCTTCCCTTTTCTTCCATTCTACTTCTTGCACTCTTTGTTTCCTCTTCTTATCTGATGCTATTGCCACTTTAAGTATGACTGGATCTGCTTTCATCTTGCGACTTCGCTCTCTCCCTGGACTGTACACAACCTTCCTCTTTCCCTTCTTATGTATTGGGTTGTGCTCTTTTCCTAGTGCTACCTCTGGAGTGATTTATTTCTCACACATTGGGTTGTTCTCTTTTGCTTGAATTGCACACTGTGCAGTCTCAACAACCAGTGGTACAAATTGAGGCTAGAGACTGTGCAATGCATAGTTTTTCCTAGGCAGACTTAGGTGAAGACTGCACATTGCATAGTCTCAATGGCTACATGATGGGCTTGAGTCTTGGAAATAAACAATGCATAGTTGGTCCAACCAGGTATTGTTTAGTCTCAAAGGTCAGGCATACAACTTAAGCCTTGAACTTGCGTAATGCTCAGCTAGACAAGGCAAACACTGACCAAGGTATGAGCAGAATTACCTGGTAAGAGAGTGGGAAACAAGTAGATCTGAGTGGTGTTGAATGTTGAAGTTCATATCTAATTAATTATGGATAGATCAGTGAAAAACAAGTGTAGAATATCAACATTCAAAAGGAAAAACAAAAATGCATGGAGAGTCACCAAAACGACAACCACTAATGGGAAAAAACAAGAAAACTAACGAAACACTTGTAAAAGGTGAACAATAGACCAAAAAACACTTGTAAAAGCTAATATACATTAAAAATCTGGCAACCATGAAAATAAACAAGCAAAACAACACTCACGGAAGCCAAACAAAGAAAAGTGACGGAAAAAATGACCAAAGTCAACAAAAGAAAAACTCACTGGGAAAAGTGCCGAAAACTCCACTAAAGGCTCCTTGATCTCCTTAGGAATGTTAGAGCTCTAGGATTGAATGTACAAATGAGCTCTAGGGGCATCCATTATATAGATCTATACCGACTAGTGTTTATGCCGCACATGCCTAAAATCAAGGAATAAGTGACACTTGGTGAAAAATTCCAAAAATAGTAAGTGTGCCACCTTCCAGAAACTAATTAATGAATCCCTATTTTCAAGGGATGTTTTTTTTTTGAAACTTTCATGCACACTGCCAAGGAGGATTGTGTGATTCCTTAGAACTCTTGTTGACTCAGTACATTCTGCAATTTCTGAGCTCAAGGGATGCTTTGTGCAGTTTCCATTATCAAGCCTGGGTTGCCATCCAGAATTGCACATTTTTCATGCTCAAGGCTTTCCTTCCAGGAATAGTTGCACAGTTTCTAGAGGCAAGGATGGTCTACCTTCTAAGAATGTGCAGTTTCTCTAGGCAAGCCAAAGAAAGATGTAAGGTCAAGTCAAAAGTTAGCTTGTGTTTGAAAGATATCAAACCAAGATCATTACATCATAAAAAAATCATGAAAAGAGAAGTCTTTTATCACAACATGAATACTTGACAACAGTAAAAGATAAGCTCTTGTGGATAGAAGGGAGGCTCCAAAATCAAAGCATGGGAAAAATTTTGGAGGGTGGTTATAGGAGCTACAATAGGTCCTTTTATTGTTGCAAAGATAAGGGAGTCTAGAGTCGTGAAACTCATGCCACTTGATGGAATTCTCTTTCTAGTTGAGTGAATATCATATGCCTGAAGCCCTACTATGGCCACTAAATTCATTTAGTTTTTATTGCTCTTTATCTAGGAGCGTAAGTTAGGTTTTAGGATAGAGTCTGATGTATTTTTAGTTTTGCTTAGTTATTTTAGTTGTGTCAATAGTGTCATGTTTCTCTAATTTTGAAATACCACAACCCATTGTGGTCGTGGAGGTATTAGTCATTTCTTTTGTCATTAGTTGAGTCATTTAATGCATGTCTTTTCAGGTTAGTGAGTCTTTTACCTATAGCAATCAAATCTACTTATTCCTTGGTTATCATAAATTCCTTAATCCAACTCCAATTTTTTCAGCCTTATTCATTTAATGTCCAACATTCAAATTAATTACTATAGTATGGAAAATTTTTATAAGTATCAAAATTCGGAGTGATATCATTCACTTGCCTTTATAGACTAACTTTTGTCTTTTTCCCTAGATTCCTCATCCAAGCCCTATGCGTGTGGAGCCTGATTATCTTCTTTATTCAGATGTATCACTGCACAGGACCCCAGTTCATAATTTGGAGGCTACACCGCCCATAAATGTGCACTGCAAGGGGGGTCGAGCCCCCCCCTGGCGAGGGATCGAGGGAAGTTCCTCTGAAGCTAAAAATAGATGTAAAATTGCCCTTTAAAATGTTGTAATTTCATAGTCAATCTGGGTTGTTCATTAGGCAGACATCTGACAGTAGAAGTTGTGTTTAATTTAGGGTTTCTTTCCCTAGAAATAAACCCCTTACTATATATGAGGGAATTGTATTGTGTCTATATAGATCTGTATTCTGAGTGAAAAAGAGAGACGAGATTGTGTGAGAGCGAAGAGTGAATTACAGTGGATCTACTGTAGGTTGTATCTCTTCAGTTTGCTAGATAATATAAAAGGAAGGACCGAATGTTTCTCCATGGACGTAGCCCAAATTGGTGAACCACATATATCCGTGTCTCTCTTGTTTTATTTGTTTATATTTATGCAATATATTTTATGTGTTCCATTGCTCTATAATGTATAATTTTATAACAACTGGTATCAGAGCCGAAGGTCTATTTGGCTGATAGACTCACAAGAAAGAAGGGTCCCTGGTTTGAGTGTGAGCAATGGAGGAATATGGTAGGTTTAGGGTCAAAAAATTTAATGGCCAAAAATACCAACTATGGAAGATGCAGATGGAATATTATCTGTATCAAAAATATTTGTACCTACCATTGAGTGGAAAGACAAAGAAGCCAATGAGTATGATAAACATCGAATGGGATATTCTCGAAAGAAAGGCACTTGGAACAATATGGTTGTGCCTAGTGGTGTCGGTAGCCTTTAATATTTCAAAGGAAATGAAAACAGAGTGTTTAATGTCGGCATTGGCCAAACTATATGAAAAACTCTTGGCCTCCAATAAGGTATTTCTTATGAAGCGTTTATTTAATATGAAGATGTCAGAAGGTGGATCTGTTGCTAATCATAAATGAATTTAATATACTTACCAGTCAGTTAAGTTCTGTAGGGGTAACTTTTGATGATGAAGTTAGGGCTCTATTATTTCTATGCTTATTGCCAGAAAGTTGGAACGATTTAGTTATGGCGATTAGTAGCTCTATCTCTGGATCTAGTAATTTAAAGTTTGGCGATGTTGACAGTGCAATCCTTAGTGAGGAAATGCAACGAAAAAGCTCCGGTGAGATGTCAAGTAATGCTTTAACTGTAGAGACACGGGAAAGAAAAATGGAAAGAGGAAAGAGCCCAAGATATTGCAATAAGTCAAGGAAAGGTAGATCCAGTCCAGATCGGGGATAGTGTGCTAGAAATGAGGGAAGAAAGGACACCTGAAGAAAGACTGCAAGTCTTGGAAGGAGAAAGAAGGATATGTGCAACAAGAAAACAATCCTGAAGCAAATGTGACAGGTGATGTGTTGCAATATGCTTTGATTCTTTCATTAGAAAATATTATTGATGCCTAGATGTTAGATTCAGGGGCTTCATTCCATGCCACACCTGATAGGAAACATTTTCATGATTATGTTCAAGGAGATTTTGGACAGGTTCGATTGGGTGATGATAAACCCTGTAAAATCATTGGAATGGGTATAGTTTTCATAAAACAACAGAATTGAAATCAATGGATATTGAAGGAGGTAAGGCATGTTCCAGATCTAAAGAAAAATCTAATTTCAATAGGGTAGTTGGGAGGTGAAGGCTGTGTAACTACTTTTATAGATAAAACCTGGAAGGTCACTAAAGGAGCCCTGGTAATAGAAAAAAGAGAAAATGTTGGTACATTGTATTTATGCAATGGTATTTCTAATTATGTTAATGCTTTAACCTCTATAGTAGAAGATATGGAATTGTGGTATCATAGGCTTGGACACATCAGTGAGAAGGGGATGCAGATTCTTCACTCAATAAATTTGTTGTGAGAATTGTATTTATGGAAAACAGAAGAGAGTAAGATTCCTCAGAGTTGGGAAAGAAAAGAAGAGCGAAAAATTAAAGCTTGTGCATACATATGTATGGGGACTTACTCAAGTATCATCTCTCAGTGGCTCTCGTTATTATGTTACTTTTATTGATGATGCAACCAGAAAGACTTGGATCTATTGTATTCGAAATAAATATGATGTATTTGATACTTTCAAGAAATGGAAAGCTTTGGTTGAAAATGAGAGAGGAAAAAGGTTGAAGTGTCTCAGATCAGAAAATGGATGTGAATATTGCAGAAAAGATTTTGATAGGTATTGTTTAAAGAATGGAATTCACAGAAAGAAGACAGTTCTAGGAACATCACAAGAAAATGGTGTGTTAGAAAGGATGAACAGGACAATCATGGAGCGTGCAAGGTGCATGAGATTGCATGCAAGATTGCCTTTACAATTTTGGGCAGATGTTGTAGATACTGTTGTTTATCTAATAAAAACAGGGCCTTCAAGTTCCTTGGATGGTGGCATTCCAAAGGAGACATGTACAGGTAAAAAGGTAAACCACTCATTTTTAAAGACTTTTGGTTGTGAAGCTTTTGTCCACATTAATAAAGAAAATATTCAATGAAAAGGTTTTGTATAAGGATCAGTTGCAAGAAAAGAAATAGGACAAAGAAAACAGAGAATACACAGTGCTTGATGAGATCACAGAAAAAGTGATGGTGCCTGAAAATCATAATGATTAACAACCATAACAACAACATCAACCACAACAACAACAAGCACCTCAAACACCTGAAACTAGTGTTAGAAGATCTACCAAGATAAGTAGACCCCATGAATGATACTCTCCTTCATTGTATTATGTATTGTTGACTAATTCTAGTGAACCAGAATGTTATGAAGAAGCATTGCAGGTAGAAATGAGGAAGAAGTGATAGAAAGCCAAGAAAGAAGAGATGGACTCCTTAACACATAACCAAACTTGGGACTGAGTCAGGTTGTCTACAGGTAAAACAACATTGCAGAATAAATGGGTTTACAGGTTGAAGGAAAAAGACAGAGGTAGAACACGGTATAAAGCTAGACTTGTGGTGAAGGGGTTTGCACAGAAAAAGGGTATAGACTTTGATGAGATATTTTCTCTTGTTGTTAAAATGACTTCAATCAGAACTATTTTAACTCTAGTAGCAGCAGAAGATTTGCATCTTGAGAAGTTAGATGTAAAGACAACCTTTCTCCATGGGGATTTGGAGGAAGAGATATATATGCAGCAGCCACAAGGATATGAGGTAAAAGGGAAGGAGAAACTAGTGTGCAGGTTGAAGAAGATCTTGTATAACTTAAAACAGGCTCTAAGGCAGTGGTATCTAAAATTTGACAGGTTTATGTCTGAACAAGGTTATACTAGATGTCACTCTGATCATTGTGTTTATCTCAAAAGGCAAAATGATGGCATCTATATTATATTGTTATTGTATGTAGATGACATGCTTGTTGCATGTTCTAACATGTAGGGAACAAATGTGGTCAAAATAAAATTGGCAAACTCGTTTGCAATGAAGGATTTAGGTGCTGCAAAACAAATAATTGGAATAAAAATAACTAGAGACAGGAAGAATAAAAAATTAACATTGTCTCAGAGTGAGTACATAGAAAAGGTGTTCAAAATATTTGATATGCAAAATGAAAAAACTGTTAGTATACCTTTGGCTAGCCATTTCAAACTAAGTAAGGAGTTGTGTCCCAAGACTCAGGAAGAAATGGCTTATATGTCTAAAGTTCCATATGCATGAATAATTGGAAACTTAATGTATGCAATGGTCTGCACAAGGCCTGATATTGCACATGCAGTGGGAGTTGTAAGCAGGTACATGAACAATCTAGGAAAAGAACATTGGATGGCAGTGAATTGGGTTCTCAAGTATTTGAGAGGTACCACAAATCAAGCATTATGCTTTGGTGGTTCAAACATTGCTATACAGGGATATGTTGATGCAGATATGGCGGGTGATAGAGATAACAGGAGAAGCACAACAGGTTATGTGTTTACTATAGTTGGAACAACCGTCAATTGGGTTTCCAAACTACGAAGTGTTGTTGCCCTCTCAACAATAGAAGTAGAGTATGTTATAAGTAGAGCTTTGGCATAAATCACATATAGAGAGACCTTTGTCGACGCGTTTCGAACCAACAAGTGTGGTTCATCGTCAGGACAAGTTGAAGAAACAGATCTAGCTGAGCATGTTAAATAGACTGAGCAGAGACTCCAACGACTAAAACGACCAACGGCTAATTTTGACCTCAGGACCCAGGTCA
>APFE031094190.1:20577-42338 GCA_000404065.3 Pinus taeda | reverse complement strand
CAATAACAACCATCTGGTAACTCTGCCATTAGTTACTGGTTTATTCATTAACTACTTAGTGGCAGAATGGTGAGTATGTACAAAAACCTCATAACCAGTTATATAATGTCGTAATTTATTCACAGCATGTATGATTGCAAGCATTTCTTTTTCAGTGACTGTGTAGTTTAATTCTACAGGTGTTAGATTTTTACTAATGAAATAGATGGCATAATGAAAAGATTCCTCTTTTTGGCCTAATGAGGCACCTACTACAGTATCAGATGCATCTGTAAAGATGTGAAATGGTAGGTTCCAGTTAGGTCCTTTTAAGACTGGTGTGGTTGATAACTTTCCTTTGAGTGTTTCAAATGCTTGCTGACAATTATCATTCCAGTTGAAAGGTGCATCTCTTGCTAGAAGCTTAAACAAAGGTAAAGCTATTTTACTATAATGTTCAATAAACCTTCTGTAATAGCTTGCATACCCAAGAAAACTTCTTACCTCTTTTTGAGTCTTCGGAATTGGAAAATTCACAATGATGTAGATTTTTGATGGATCAACTTTAATGCCTTGACAAGAAATATAGTGTCCTAATACTATCCCTTCATTTAACATCATAAAACACTTTTCATTGCTCAGGGACAGATTAGCTTCAATACATCTCTTCAAAACTTTTTCAAGATTCTCTAATGCATGCTCAAATGAATTAACATACACTGAAAAATCATCCATGTAAACTTCAACACAATCATGAACTAAATCAGCAAAAATAGCTAATATAGCTCTCTGAAATGTAGCTGGAGCATTGCAAAGTCCAAATGGTAAAACATTATAAGCATAAGTGCCCCAAGGACAAGTAAAAGTGGTTTTGACCTAGTCCTCTAAGGCTATCTTGATCTGGTTGTAGCCACTGAAACCATCAAGAAAAGAGAATGATGATTTCCCAGCTAATGTGTCTAGCACTTGGTCAATAAATGGTAGTGGGAAATAATCTTTGAGGGTTTCTTTGTTAAATTGTTTGTAATCAACACAAATCCTCCACTTACCATTTTTCTTGGGCACTACTACCAATGGGGACACCCACTGACTGTCAGAGATAGGATAGATAAAATTGACTTTCAACAGTTTTTGTAATTCCTCTCTAACAATATCATGAAGCATGGGATTCATTCGTCTATGTGGTTGCCTCACTGGTTTTATATTACTATCCGTATAAATATGGTGAGTGCATGTTTCAGGGAGAATTCTGTGCATACCGGTGTAGTCCCAAGCAAATGATTTCTGGTATTTTCTCAATAATTGAATCAATTTCTCCTCCTGAGATGAGTCTAGGTGAGTGCCAATATTCAAAGTTTTTCCTAGACTAATCTCTATGGTCTTGCTCTCTGTGTTTGTGATAGATTGGATAGGAAAAATGTTGTGAAATGTTGTTTGGAAGGAATGAATGGTGCATGTTTCCTGAAAATTTTGTGCCAAAAGTTCATCTGCAGCATGGTATTGGTCATTTCTCAATTCTTCAGAAACATCAAGTAGAGAAAGGAAAAATTCTACCAAATAATCATTATTATGTTCTTGAAAATCATAGATTTGGTTGATGCTGAAAACAGACTGAACTTCTGCCTTATCATTGTATTTATCATCAAGCCATAAATTGTGTGTTACTGCTGGTGATTGTGCTGATGGGTAAAGAGTGAGTTGTTTTCTTTCAGTTCCTCATGAAATGATCATATTACCCAATCTACATCCTATGAATGCATCAGCAGTTTCTAACCATGGTCTACCAAGGATGATAGGGTGTCCTCCTAAATTAGATTTTGGCTGAAGAACTAAAAAGTCCATTGGATACTCCCAGGTCCATTTAACATTATTGTTCTGATCGACGTTCGACTAGCAACGGTGTTTCATCATTAGGATGAGAAGATTTTGGAAGGGATAGTCTATTATTAGATCAATAAATAATGTTTGAGATGCACAACGAAATTAATCTTAGGGATTGTCATTTAATTTTAAATTTTTATTATTTTTTAAATTGCCATTATTCTTTATAGATTTAATTAATTAATTAATTCAATTTTATCTTTATTATCATTAGTTTTTATTCTAAAAAAGAACATGGTTTTAACCACCTTCAAACCTTTAAACACCATCTGAAGTTGCCTCAATCCGATTAAAGATAAAATTGATCCTAAATGCCATAAGGGTGTCTATTTAATTCCTTGCTCATGTGGCAAGCCCTATGTATGTGAAACTGGTATATCCTTTAACACAAGAATCCAAGAACACTTAGCTGACATTAAACATAACCAATCCAAATCATCAGCTTTAGCAGAACATTCTAATAAAACCAAGCATCAAATTTGTATTGAAGATACCCCATCTTAGCTAGAAGTGTTCACTACTTCATAAAGAAATTCAGAGAAGCCATACAAATTAGCAAGCACCCTAATAACCTCAATAGAGACGATGGATGGACCATAAGTGAGAACTGGATTCCAACTTTATCATCCAATCTAACCCCTCCCTAATTAAAATTACTCCTTTCATTAACCATTCATTTGACATCATATCCCTAGGACAAATAATTTGTTAAACATCTAATTAGCAGTTATTAATTAAATTAATATCAACACAATAATTCATTATGACTTAAACATCAATTCTAAATAAATATTAAATCATACAATTTCCCCCTCTAAAAACCTTTAATGGCAATAAAAAACTTTAATCAAACTTTAATTTAATTAAAAATGTATAATCTAATAATCAAAATCATATAAATTTCGAACCATAATAAATAATTTCATAAGAAGTGTTAATGAAAATCTTAATTTGAATATTATTTTAAAAACCATATTTATAGTTATCTTAATAAATATTTGAAATAAAAATAATAAAAATTGAATATAATTAAAATAATTATGATCTTAATAAATTAGAATTTAACCATATAAGTTTCAACTTACACTTAAATTAAGAACAAAAAAAACTATTATATAAGGATCAATTAAAATAAATTATAATTTAAACAATAAAAGTATTTAGTAATTAATTTACAATTTAGAATAAAACTAATTATAATAAAGATAAAATTGAATTAATTAATTGATTAATTAATTAAATTTATAACTAATTTAATGGCAATTTTAAAAAATATAATAAAACTTTAAATTAAATTGACAATCCCTAAGATTACAGTCAGTTGTGCATCTTAAACATCTATTTATTGATCTAAATAATAGACCAGTCTTCCATAAATCTTTCTCATCCTGATGATGAACCACCGTTGCTGGTTCGAAACGTCGATCAGAACAACAAAGTTCCTAATGCAAGATGAACCCGAAAGATGATTTACACAAGTATGAAGATCACAGAAACCTAAAATATGAGATACCAGGTTTGACAGAAATATCAATTGGCATCATTTGGGTTATATTATCCAAATTTCCTTCTAACCATACTTCACGAGTTAGGATTAATGCTAGAAGCGGAAGGGAAGGAAACAGAGAAGAGAATTCCTCGAGACTAGTAGACATGACCGTCAGGCACAGCAGGAATGAGGAACAATGATGATTATCGTTCCAAGGTGGTTCCTCAAGAGATGTTATTTCCATGATACTTTTTTCAGCAAGAAAAGTCTCGGCTAAGGGATCAGGAGATTCTGAAGCACCAAGCCATGGGGATTAAGAATACGTATCAAGAGAAGTCCTCGAAATAGGAGAATCAGAGGATATGGAACTTGAGGCTGAAACAATTTCAATGTAATTGATTTCAATAGGGCTAAGTGGCATGCCGCATACCCTCGTCCCAGGTATCAAAAAGATCTGGTGAAGGTACGACCCAAGGATCCGATTTGACCGAGATCATGTTGATAGTGTCAACATGAGGAGGTGGGAGTGAAAAAATTCCCATCAAGGTAAAATCTTTAAAAATACCTGCCCCCACACTCTCATAAGGAGCACCAGTGTGCTTGACATATGGAACATTGTCATCCAATGAGGAAGAGGCAAAGAAGGACAGTTAGTCGACAGTGACGATCTTCCTATTAGTGTTGGTATCTTCATCTCTCCATCAGTGATCAAAATTCTCTTGTTGCATTGCATTTTAGGTGTCTCATCCGATCAACTGCATTCCACTAGGATCATGGATCATCTGATGGTAGTGGCATATTATAAATTTTCCCTCATGATCTTTACCTGCTGGCCCATTTTCATACATTTAGGTCATTTATAGTCATTTTTTGTTTTTACATCTGCAAAAGTCATGTTTAGGGTTTTAGGTCTCATTAGGTCTAGGGTTTGTCCTCAAGGTCTTGTAAAAGCTCAATAATGGTCAACACATCAGGAGGTCAAATAAAACTTCAGGATAAAAAATTTCAATAATCATATGCTCAGTAATTGATTTTTCCTCAAAACCCTGTTTTGAGGAAAAACAGAGTTTTATTGTTTTATGTATAAGAATTTCATGTAATTTCATTTTTCCTATATGTAATAAGTCCGAGTAGCAACACTGGTCACCTTGCTAAGCTCCTGCACTCTAGCTCCTGCAAAAGAGTAAAAAATTCAAAGCATTTAGTCCATCAAAGGCAAAAAGCAAGTCAAACTGCCAAAAGGGAATTTTAAAGAACAAGTGAAAAGAAAACTTTAGAAAAGTGAGTTTTTGTGAATAAAAATTAAAGTCCAAGGGTATATAAAGTGTTTTTTATGTTCAAGACATTATTTTTGCCAAAGAGTGAGAGAACAAAGGCGAAGTCGCATTTTTGAGGCAAAGAGGAAAAAACTGCAGCAAAACTGTGCAAAGCTCCTGGCGTGGCACACCTAGCTGGCGCAGCGCACAGAAGCTCAGAAATACATTGAAATTTAAATGGGCGCGGTGCACCAGAGAAGTGCGGCGCACCTATTGGTGGGCATGGCGCACCTCCCTTTCAAGCTCGAAATTCACTCAAATCACCTCCTCCAAGCTCCAAATCTTGCAAACATCATCTCACAAGTAAGTTTAACGTTCCTAAGTGCCATTGCAAGGGTTTTAATCAACTTTCATGGTGTGTAAATAGGTGAAAAGGAAAACCCTAGTTTGTTGCACAGTCACATTCAAAACACTAGGTTTCAAAATTGTCTTTGTTGCTATTTGCTCCCTTGCATCATTTTCACATCCCTTCACTACATTTTTCTTATTTCATTTTCCCTCTCCTTTCTCATTCACACTCATCTATCCCCCTATCCCCAAAACTAAAAACCCTAATACCTAATTCCCACTACTCCTAAACCCTAATTAGCATCCCCAAACCCTATCACACCCTAAACCCATTATATCCAGCATCAAAAATCCCTCATTCACTGTCGCCCTCATCAATTCCATTCGTCAAATAGCAAACACCTATTCTTGATTTAAAATCTTTTCATACTCATCGCTTCAAAACAAACAGTGGCAAATATGGAGATAGATTCACCTTATGATAGAGATGAGGAAACAGTGAATGATTCCTCTCAAGAACTTCATGCACCCAGAAAACCTCACAAGGAAGGCAAACACATCTGGGAGGAGCCCACTACACTTACAGAGCTATTGGCTTGTCCTCTTGTTGTAGCATGTTTCAAACATCAATCTTGTTACTATTTTTGTGAGATGGTGGAAAGAGTCAAATACCACCATGAGCTTGCTAGATTGTTTGTCCTCCATCTTCACAATGGCTAGGTCAATTTGGCAGGTGTTACATTCACCTTGACACTTGAAACTATAGCTGAAGCAACGAGTATTCCGAATGTGGGAGAACAATGGAACAAGGGACAGCTGGTTGACAAAGAGCATTATGAGCTTTATAACAAGGCTGACTATCAGAAGCATATCAATAGAGTGTTCCCTTTCAAATACCTACAGGACACATATGCTCCATTGATAAAGCTCATAATCAAATATTTCAACTGTGAAGGCAAACTTTCTCACTTGTATGCCTACCATATTAGATTATTGATGCATTTTACTACGGTGAGGATGATGAACCTTCATGTGTCAGAATATTGAGAAAATGACCACATTAGTGAAAAGAAAGCCTACTCATCAGCAATACAATAAAATTTATCACTTTGCATTGATCAAGATTGTGGTGTTACATTAGCTGAGCTTGCTGAATGTTTCATGGGATGATTTCATTTCACATGAGGTTTCCACAAGTCCTCAAGTAACCCCATCAGTTTTTCATGAGGCGGGAGGGCCTTCACATCAGCAAGAAGTCCATGAGACTCAAATCACCAGTGTGCCAGTATTCATCACTTATCAAAAGGGTACAAGGAGGCTATTTGCAGCAGCAAAATGAGTACTATCTCCACCCGGGGTGGAAGGGGTCTCATTTCCTTAAACATCAAAGTAGGTACAGGACAAAGGTAAACAACCAGTGCATGATGAGGGGCCTTCGGAAGGTCAAGAGAGACATTTCATTCTCATTCAGGATGAGGACACTGATTTGGGACCCCAAAGCTCAAGACTTAAAAAGATCATCCAGGAACAAGAAGCCAACATTCATGCCTTAGCTCTTAACCTGGAAAGAGCTAAGTGGATTATCAATTATCTTGAGCAAAGGAACAAGCAACTTGAGGATTAGCAGACTATCATGAAGCTGCAAATTATAAGGGAAAATCGGCAAGCAGCCAAGAGGAGTAAAATCAAATTGACACCACTAGAGCAAGAGATTGAAGCTGATCATGAATTTTGGCTAGAAAAGGAAAATATGCACTTGGAGAAGCTGTTAGAGAAATCCAATGAAGATAAAAAGATATTGAGTCACATGGCCTATCACTATTTTGCAAGAAACAAGATTTTCAAAGCGAGGATAAGGACCTTGAAGGCCAAATTGAGGAAAACTTTGAGGAAGAAAGACCAAGATAGACTCAAAATCTTGGCTGAGGCTTCCTTAGCCCAACATAGTACTTGATGCAGGTCACTAAGCTCAAATTTCAAGAAATTTGGCACACTTTTTGTCAATTTTGAATTTTTGGAGGAAAAAACAGGATTTTCTGCCTGGTGCGTAGCACCACCCGGTGCTCATTTTTTCTAGGGACCTCATCTGGAGGAAAACTTTACATTTTTGGGTTCCTAATACAAAATTATGAATGCCCAGAAATTACTAGAAAGGTTTTTGGAGTTTTGAGCTTCCAAAAGGGTCAAAAACACCTCAAAAATGCCCTTTCTGCCCCTTTTTGGCCACACAGGAAACAATGTTGGGAGAACTCACTTATGGAGGGGCAAATGTACTCCAAATTCATAAATTCCACTTGTTCTAGAAAGTATACAGATAGAACTTTCCAACAAGACCACTTGGAGAAAATTTGTTGCACAGGAAGGCCTCCAAAATTAGCTTTAAAAAGGTGTTATGCACAGGGACTGTGGCACGACGCACAGGATGGAAAATTGTCATTTTTGCCAAAAAACTCTGTTTTTCGCCCAATTTTTTTCTCAGTTTGACTTTTTTCTTTCTCATGGTTAAACTCATGATGTAATTTGATATAACTTGATGGAATTTTATGTAAAAATGTTGAAAATTCACTCATGTAGGTAGATACATCATGAAAAGGTAGTTTTGAACTAAATGAGTCAGTTTCCTAGATTTTAGAGGCAAGTTGTTCCACTACCTAGTTTTCAGTTCTTAGTTTAGATCTTGTTGGAACAACTCATAAACTCATGAATTCAACCCCTAAAGCCTATCATGAGTTGTTTGTTTCCTATATCTAATACCTTTTTAGTCATTTGTCAAGGTTAGACTCTTGTGAAAGCTTTGAGCAGCATTGTACATTCATCTCTATAGTTTGGCAAAGGAATAGACCAAGGATTGTAGCATTTTGTGGGATTTTTGTGGCAAGTTGATTTGGTATTGTTTCTTATTCTGTAATTCAAGTTTTACATGTGTTTATGTATGCCATTATATCTCTCTTTCAGCTGAACTAAATGAATCAAGGATAAAGGTAGAAATCGTTGATATTGTAGTGCTCTACCTAGGGTTTGTTTAGTTTTTTTATGTTTTCTCCTGTTTGAAGAGGATTCCTGAAAATATCATGCCCTCTCCAACTCCTCACCAGTCTTAAGACTCTCCATCTCATACAATTTAAAGTACTAAAGCATTTGCCTACCTCGCCCCACATAAACCTCTGCAAAACTAAGTCCATTCCCCAGACCCAAATCTGCCTTTCACATTTGAGCCAGCAAACCAACATAAAACTCAATCAAATCCATCTGAGCATATACCTAGCCTAAAAGTAGTCTTTACATAAGTCATCTGAAGATTCATTTGATATATTTTCCTGATATTGACAAGGAGAGAGCCCTCTCCCGACCTGGTAGGGCTAGCTACTAGGTTAAGCGTGGTTTGATGTTACCCTAGATCCTACCTTTCTCAACCTGAGGTAGATTTAGGCCCTAACACTTCCCTTTATGGGGAAAAAAATCACGCAGAATAGGGAGGAGGCTACAACATGCATGGCATCAGTCCATCTTCGTCCGAGTAGAAGATTATAATTGAGATTAACATCAACAATCTCTACCTCGACGTGTACGATCTTGCCCTCCAAAGTAATGGCAAGGTTGGGTAAGACATTGAAGGCTCGCGAATCATGCCCGTCAAAAGCTTCCAAAGTGTTAGGGGGTTGGTTCAAAGTTGGAGAACCAATTTCCTTCTAGCAAGTGTCCAACATGATGCAGATAGAAGAACCTTCATTAATGACAGTCCTATGAATGGGTTTCTCATTGATGATTACCTGAATGAGAAAGGTAATCTGATGAGGTAGGTGTGGAATGTGGTTCTCTTGATCAAAACATATTAAATTGGAATCAGTAGGATCAATACCCCGAATAGCTGACAGTAAGGATTTTCGCTAAGATGGATAGATTTGGAGTACCTCGAGAGCTGACATAGCTGATGGCACCTAAGCCAAATCATCAACAATATTATAGTGTTGAGTGGCTCCAGCGTTGGGATTGTACGAGGATTTCCTTAGCACACCTCAAGAGGATGGCCGAATTACAGAATCAAGGTTAGGGCACTTGATATGAAGAGGGCCAAAACTCGGGGTAGAAGAAGAAGGGGTGGTTTCTTTCTCTTTTCTGACTGTCGGAGTAGGACTTTGGTAATCTTTTGATATAGTAGCCACATTGATAGGCGTACTCATCATGAACACTTGAGATATTGTGGAAGCAGATGATTGAGGTTGGTCTACCATTTGAGTCTGCTGAGATGGAAACAGCTCTTTTAGAATAGCTAGGGTCCCTTTGAGAAAATGACTAACTTCGGACCATTGGAGACAATCCTTAGTATAGTGATCCTCCTCGCAAATGAGACATGAATACTTAGGCTTCCATTGTGAAGAATCACCGACAGACAACTTGGGAGGACAATGTTTTGGGGCATCGACTTTACCCTTACATTTTCCTTTCTTCTTACCTTTCAAGGATTTGTCCACTGTGGTAGAGTGGAAAGTGTGGACCTCTCAGGTTTTACCAGAGCTAGGTGGATTCTGGGAGGAACTATTGGAAGCAGTGTTTGAGACCAACTTCTATTTGGAAAGAAGATTTGGTAGGGGTTTGGGACACTGAACCAATTACTACATCAACAGGAGGTGTAGCTTGTGACTTTGATGCTGTGGGATTGGATGATGGTTGCAGAGCATCGGGTAATAACTCATACAAAGTGCCAGACTAAGAATAAACAAGATCTAAGTACTGGGCATGAGCAATGGATTTTTCTTTGGTAACGCACCCACCCATAGCTATATCACGAGAAATTGGAGCGTCAAATGACTTGGTAAACCATTCGGTGAGCAATTGATCAACAATCTCAAATTTAATCAAGCGAAATTTGTGTCTCCATTCATGGATGTGATCGGAGATGTGTGTCATAGTATCTTTATTAAGCGATGTGAGAAAATAGGTGCCAGTTTCATAGCGAACCAGCAACTGGAAATGCATGAGGAAAGCCATGGCTAAAGAGTTGAAGTCATGGTAAGTACTTCTAGGAAGCTCGATGTACCACTTGGTTGCAACACTTGTGAGGGTTCATTGGAAAAGACAAAGACGAATATAATCATAAATGTAAGAATTCAAAGAGCACAAAAGGTGATATGTCATTGCATGGGCTTGAGGATCTTCTTTTGCTTTTCCATCGAACTTAGTACAATCTCTCGGGATCGTGGATGGAATAGGAGGCCAATATGGCGAATGAAGAATTGGATCATTCATGAGTCGAGACACATCTGACAACTCTAATGTGGCCAAGAATGGCAATTGAGTATTAAAATGCATTGGAGGTCGATAAGCAGGTCCAACCGGAGGAGCCCATCCCTGCTGGTAAGGATTTTGGTACCATAGTGGAGGGTTTTGGCCATGTAACATTTGATTCTACCCCACTGTAGGTTCCATTGGTCATAGGGAGGATTTTAACCTTGAATACCTTGAAACTGTCCAGTCATAGGTTGTTGATAAGTGACATATGAGTTAAGAGGAAGTTGAGCCTGTTGAACTTGGACATATGGATCTTGCACTTGTTGTCCTTGAACATACGGGTTTTTAACCTCTTCCCTCTGAACAAGAGGATTTTTGACCTTCTGTCCTTGGACATAAGGATTATACACTTGTTGCCCTTGGACATAGGGATTTTGGACCCGCTTCCCTTGGACAAAAGGAGTTTGGGCCTATTGCCCTAGGACATTAGGGTTTTGGGCCTGTTGGTGCAGGACTTGACCCTGGCCTTGTCCTTGCAAGGGTTGACCCTATTGGTATGTATATAAGGGTTGTTGTAGCTCAATTTGACCGTGTTGCTGCAAGGATTGACCTTGCAGTTGCAAAGGTTGTCCTTGCGGCTGCAGAGGTTGGCCCTGCAAATACATAGGTTGGGAATTTTGTGGAGCATATTGCATTTGTTGCTACATGGTTTGTTGCAACTGTTGTGAGGGTTGCCTCTGTGATTGTTGCAGTTGTCCTTATTGTGGTATCATCTGCCCTTGTTGTTGTGTGGATGACACTTTCTGCAACAAAGGTTTCCCTTGTTGTTTCAGAAGTTGTCCTTGTTGTTGCAAGGATACTTGAATAGTACCCGGAAAATTTCGAAACTGTATCTAGCCATAGCCACCATGAAAAGTGGATGTGCCAGGCTGAACGTACTACCCAGACTAAAGGATGTAAGTTGAATTGACCATTCCTTGAGAACGATATGGAATGTAAGGAGTTTGGTACTGAACCTGAGCCTCATAAGGCCGCTGATACTGGAAATTTCTTAACCCAGACAGACCAACAGGATTTTGAGCCTGTTGGTACTGGACATTGCTTGATCTAGCAGGACCAGCAGGGTTTTGGATAACTCCAGAAGAAGGTTGGTTCATGGAAACCATGTGAGCCTGTGAGCTACTCACATTGATGGTGTCTGACACCATAGAAACACTCAGATTCTTCCCCCAAGTGGCGGCACAGCTTGGCCACTTACTGGAAGGATCGAAGAACTGACAATAACATTCTTCAAGACTGTTGGCTGAACTGGACAGGTGACTGGGACAGACGAGACAAAAGGGTTCAAAACGATGGGTTGCACTAGGACTGAGGTAACAACTTGTTGGGAGGTCTGGTTCACAATGAACGGACCTATAGTAGGCATGGTGCCAGATGCCCAAATAGGGTTATGATAAAGTGATGAGGCACTAGGCGTGCCTGAGACCAATTGCACCAAAGTCACATAATTAGGTGGTAAATCTTGATACAAACTTATTGGAATTATCCTTGTATAGAGGAAACCTTCAGGAGGAAATTGATGTTCTTCCTCCTTGACAGTGTGTGGAGTAGAAACTTCTGACTCATCTGGAGAGGTAACTAGAGCATCGCCTTCGGGTTCCATAGCTGGGAACAAACGACAACAAACGACTGAAGATGTACGAGGGGATAATTCCAAAGTAACACTCGGTTGATCGTACAAACTGTACAGACACTACTGTGATATCACAATAGGGTCAAACAAAGGATTCAGAGGATATATAACTAGTCCAAGCTAACCATGAGTGGTCAGCGAACTCTCAAGAGTTTGGACAGGATTTCCCAGAGATTTCGAGACAATATTAGTAGGTGACCCAGTATATAAAGTAGGTGGAGGACAAGATGAAAAAGGTTGAACTCTCAGAACAATTCTGAGTTCAACACCTTGGTCCTCGAGTGACTCTGGTAATTCAAGAAAAGGCTCCTCATATAATCTTTCAGACAGAGGAGAGGAAGAGGAACTAGGTGAACCAGATGGTTCAGCCACGATGACCTTGTCTTAGTTAACAGGAAAAGAGAGATAAACTTCAAGGATTTAAAATGTTCTTTAGGGAAAACTCATGATTCAGTCTAGAAAAGGCTAATAGGATGTTATAAGATCGTGGGCAATCAATTTTTTAAGATGCATAAATAAACTGGTGCTCTTTCATGTTTTAAGAGTCTAGAAAGAAACAAAGATGACTCTATCACTTTCGATTGGAAATGAGCTCAAAAGGACAAGCGCTCAAATGATATATTAAATTTAATGATTCAAAAATCTCAAATGACTACTCTGGATGATCTAGGTAAAATGGATTACCAGGCAACCATGAAACACAAAATACCTCCCAGTGAACCAAAAAGTACAGGTAAGCGATCTCCCTGAATGTTGTGTTCGATGTATCACATTTGCAAGGCAGTAGACTCGACTTCCTATTGATAAAGGATTGCAGCCTAGAGAGGTCTCCCGTTATATACTCGACGGTACATGGAGCACAAATTCATATTAGTGTTGTCTAGTGGCTAAGCTAACAACAACTACTAGGTTTAAAGACATCGGAACACGTCTCTAGCCTAGACCTTCTAGATGTGATTTCTAGCTTTCAAATGCACCTTAGGTTAATTGAGTTCATTTTAAATTTTATCTTGAATTATGTCTCAGCTTTCAGGCCTTAGCAATGTGGCTCGAAAAGCCCTAAATGCAGTTAATTGAGACAATAACCTTTAAATTCGATGAATTGTCTACACTAGAGAGGGTAGAAAACACAATCAAATGAAAAAAACCAAGTAGCCAAATAAAATGATTTTTCACTACTTTACTTTTCAAGAAAATAAACTAATGAAAAATACTTTCCAATTCCTAATTTCCTATCAAGTACACTCAAACAATCCTTTCAAAAGCAAAGAGAATCCTTTTCCTTTTCAAATGCCAATGCAATCCTAATCTTCAATGCTGCTAACTACCGTAACATATTGATGCAACAAACTAGAATTTTGTACTTTCCATGAAATGACAAAATGAATTTCTCATACAATACTTCAATGAAAAAGTTTCGAGGCAATCGATTCTTAAGCAAATGAAAAACACGAAAATAGAATCTCTTTCAAACTAATGACAAAATGGCTTTACCAAAAACAAGACAAGTAATGTGATCTATGCCGGAAAAGAGACGTTTAGACAAGTGAATGAAAACTTTTCAAACTTGTGTAATGGAGGTCAAAGTCATAGAAGGACCATAAATGAAATGCAAGGAGTAAATGCACCAACAACTTGACTCACTGAGTTCACAATCAGCTGAATGGATGAAAATCTAGATGCCCTAGTGCCACTAACCATCCAATGACCCAAGAAATCAAGTGAAAAGATGGAAAATCAACAAGCAAAAAAACCAAATGAAAAGAAGCTTTCTAGTCAGGGAGAAGACAGTATAAAAAGCTTACAGGGTAAAAATCATGAGAGAAAAACACACTAGCCAAGATCTGGGGTAAACCCTAATCTTCACTTACAGGCATTGATGCAACTTCCTGACTGACAACAAGCGCCAAAAGGAGGTCAACGCGACTGTTTCTCAGCATATCGCACTAATCGGCTCGATTGTCAGCGTATTAAGCACACTAAGCGAGGATGCAAAGAAAAAAATAAAAAATTTCAAAAGTTGGGACCAGACTTGCTCCTATGAATTTCAAACCCAGAGCAGTAAGCAAAGGAAAACAAAAAAACTAAAGGGAAATGGAAAAACTAGAAAATTTCACACAAAACCATGAAATTCCAAGCAAACAAACAAAACGATTGGTTCCCCAGCATAGTCTCCAATTTGTGGTGAAGTAAAATTATAAGTGTGGACACAAACAATTCCTCTAGCCCAATAGCGAGTCTAGCCACTAACAAGACATTCTATGGAAGATTTCCTTAGGTTAGAACAACCAATGAAAAGGGCCTACCTCTTAGTATGCTTATCTTGTTTGGTGATGACCGTGCTTGCTTGCTCCAGCTATCTCCCGTTTCCTTCTTCGAACACCTAAAACAAGTAAACAAAAACAAACAACAACCGCGATAATAGACAAATTGTAATTCAACCTACTTAACAAGTCAAGAAGCATTAAGCCATAAACATGTGAGATGACACATTATGGAGGAAATCAATCGATTGTTGCATATATATTAAATCAAGAAGAGATTACAACCATTGTCTTGACGTTGTTGTTCTCCTCTAACAAAGCTAGGGTCCCACACACTTCCGTTAGCATTCCATGATGGCCTCAACCATGATATTTCTAAAGTTCTTCCCTTTATGCTTCACATTAAACCAAATTCACACTTCTCCCTCACACAACTAGAGAGCTTCAACTATGAATCGCTTGTTGTTTACTCCAAACTTAATTAACACTAGCACACCAACACTAACACTAGCTTGTGCTTGGGAAAAATGGAAGTTTATATAGCATGAATGGATGGGAGATGGTTCTTCTTCTCATGGGAGAAGGTCTTATCTCTTGAGGTAGTTCCATCCTTATAGGGTAAAGGAGCCCAAACTGACATCCTCTACTCCGTCTGGATCAACCATTTACCAAACTTCCATTACAAAGCTTCTAGAGTTGGAAGCTTCAACTCCTTATTTAAAAAATTTCCAAAAGAGGATTGGCGCAACTAAAACAAAGCTTAGTCGCTCCAGTCGGCGCTAGGGATAGTGTTAATCCCTACATATCAATGCGAGGAGGACAAGGGTGATTAGCGTCGGTCTTGTAAACGGGGGAAAACATAAGGTTCGTGGGAAATGGTGCAAAATGGAATTGTTCTGCTCTTAAAGAGGGACACAATGAGAGTTTCTTCATGAAGGGAAAGTATATAGGATTCATTTTAGAGGTCCTCCAAGATCAAGGAACGGAGAGTACAGGGACAGTGACAAAATTTCGTGTAACACCTATCAAGATACTTGTGGTGCATAAAATGTAACCTAGTAGTTGCAGGTTATGTTCATGTTTTTGGAGGACCAAAAGCTCCTCAGTGGGGAGGAATAATCTAGGTGGCTCCATACACACTCATAATTCAACAGTGGCTCTGAAAAAGCTCAAAAATCAAATTCCTTGAATTCATATGAAACTAAGACCAGATCGTAGTTATCGTCACCCTAATTCCGATGGTGTGAACAGAACTCAAATCCGAGTTCGTATGCTCAAGCTATAACTCGTCAAAGTTCAAGTCAAACTTGGTCAAATGGTAGTGTTAATGAGGCAACAATTTGGAAACATCCCAGTGCACAAAATTCAACCATCAGAATAGGTGAATTTGTCTCCTCGTTAATTTTCCCAGTGACCCTTAAAATTGGCAGAAATTTTTTTGTATGGTTGTTGGCTTGATGGGGCCTGACTCGGGTTCAGAGTTATTTAGCCAAACAAATCCCTACACTACTGGCCCTTTCAGCGTCAGCCCGTGTAGTGTGGACGGAAGTCTCACCCAAAGCAGTATGGGGGGATGTTGGAACCAAGTTTTTGCACCCTTGAGATGTTCGAGGTGTGAATTTAGTCCAACTGTGCCTACCTTAGCGTAGATCACTTCACTCACTGTCCTGACCTTTAATACCTTTACGGGCTATTATAATCGCCTTTCACGTAGCCTTAACCAAGGGATGAGATGCTTTCGCATTGCTATGGCAATGTCCTACACTATTTCCCCAAATTACATCATGTAACTTACTTTTTTTCTTACAGATGTTAGTCAACTTCGCATAAACATATATTATATCTTATATTCACTTAATCAATACAATCATATATATTTTTACATCGTATAAAAAATAGAAGTGCAATTTATACCCAATATATTTAATGCATAAAATAGGAGATAAATACACAGAATAGGTATGAAACTTCTCTTTATTAATACTTCCAACAGTTATAGACTCGATTTGCCCTGCACACTCAACTGCAGGGGTCCGCGCACTCAGCTGCGAACTACTAGGCCTCTATGCACTCAGCTACAGAGCCTTCTCCTACTCTACGACCCAACACTAGACTCTACACTTCAAATATGACTCTACCCTTCATCCTTATCATTATTATTCCATTGTATTCAGATTTATTAACTACTTAGAGCCTCACTCTATTTATACAATCCCATGGCCCATGAACCATGGGTAGATCTCTACAGCTGAAATTACATTACAAAATTGAGGGTGGACAACCCTATGACTCTTTTACAAACTACGTGCTCCATGCCCACAAAATGTGGAGTATTTACATCAGGGTTACAACTTTTGACCAAAATCTGTGCTCTAAGCCCCAAAACTTCCCTTAGGGGATCCTGTGCCCAATAGGCCCCCAACACAAACATCATGACTCATCCTCGAGTCACTCTATCAGTGCGGAGATCTTTGTGCGAAGACCTTCCAACCCTACTTGGATCATTGCAAGATCGATAGCACACTGAGTAGCTCCCTGCTGCACTTCCTAGACATGTTGTTCAGAGACTGTTGTAGCTGAACTGCCTCCCTCAATCTGTTCCTATGTTCCTTGGATCTACATGAGCTTTGCTTCAATAGAGGTGATATTGATGTATGCATCATCAGTCCATGGTTGTGAGTGCATCTTCAAATCTATTTCCTTATGTCGAGCAGCATCGACCTACTCCTTGAGCGCTTTCGCCTACTGCATCCACACGAGCCTCTATGTAAGGGCAATCATCTACATGGTCCATTTTACTTCATCATATTTCTATTGTAGCTCGTGCACCTCTATTTCTAAGCATTGTATGTTTGGGTCCTCCTGAAAAGTAGTGAGAACCTCGAATGACTCCTCAAATAGCTTTGTACAGTCTTTCAATGCATTGTTGACCTCTGCTATTGCTGATGTAATCACACTGGTGTGTTGTTCCTTAACCTCTGACAGAGTTAAAGGCTGCGCCTTGAAATGTAGTTTAGTTATCTAAAGGTTCAACTCCAGCTGAACCTTAGCCATCTCTTCCTCTGCCTCACGCATCCCTATTGCTAGTTTCTAGATGTGTGCCTCCGCTCGTTCGTCTGCTTAGATGGCTAGCTCTGGGACCATCTGGCAGGCTTCCTCGACCACCTACAATAGTTTCTGGTTTTGTGCCACTACCTCATCGTACTACAATCTCAATTGGTCAATGCTGATGGGATGCTCACTCATCACCTGGAGCGTGCGATCGTCCCTAGATCGCAGTTCTACAGTAAATCCTTTTTGCAAAACGTAGAGTGCCTCCGGAGGGAGCGCAACCATATTTAGCCCAATTCCCTTCAGCCTGCTGACCATAGGCCTGTCGGCCTCATTTTTTGTCACGAGTGCTCCATCTAGCAGCACTATAGTGTTAGTCGTTCGGGCGTGCAGCATCTCCGCAGTCGCGGCCATGCCTAATATGAGGCTGGCTGACATAGTGCCAACCTGTGGAGTGCAAACCTTCAACTCCTGTATTTGCGCTCGGAGAGCCCCCAACACCATCTGGTGTTCCTCCGCGAACTGCTGGAGGGTCTCTATGATGACGTCCCTCGCCATCTCCCCAATGTCATTTAGATCCCCCTCAATGAGGGTGATCAGGTCGAAAGAAGTATTCAAAGCCTTTGACTTCTTCTATGGCCTTACTTGCTCTCTTAGGCGCTGTCGTTTTAGCTATGTGGACGTTGTCTGCGAGTCCGCGCCACCTTGCTCTATATCTATTTCCTTCGGGCGAAGGTGACTTCTGGCCTTCTCTCTCCTCCTTTGCTGCCTTCTGTTTCTCTTCCATCGCCTTCGCAGTGTTGTGCGCCTCCTGCACCTTGGCTACTGTTGCTTCGTTCCTACGCTTCTCTGCCAACTACACCTTCCACAATTTTGCCTCATCCTTTTTCCTCTATGCATCGGACTTCTCTACTTCCATCATGGAACTAGCTAGAGCATGCCACCCTGGTGGCCACGACTCAAGGACAGGGAATATGACATTGTTTGTCGCCAAATAAGGGAGCTTGTGCCAAGTCTTCATGGGGTCCTTCCTCACCCTAATGTACACATGGTGGAAATATGCCTTGAACTCCACAAAGCTCTGCAGACTATTATAGACCGTGGGCGATAACCGTGGCTTGTGATTAATCCCCATTCTAATGTTCATCTCCATGAACACCCAGAATATTTTATTGTCCCTTATCCTCTGCACATCTCTAGTTGCCCACAACGAAGCGTACTTCACTGCCTCCAGATGCTCCTACACAATCATCGAGAATTGGTTGTCCTTAGGCAATTCCCATGCCACCAGCAAAATGGACAAAAACAACCGTGCATAATCAAAAGTCTTCCCCTACTCCTGCGCCTCACAACAGTTCTCAAGGAACTATTTGCACAAGTATTCCACCCAGTTAAACTAGACCTCATCTGCACATTGCACGGCAAGTGTAACCACTGGCACAGGCACCTCATCTATGTGGCACTTCCTCATAACCTTTCCAATCAAAATCTGCGTCATGAATTTGACCGCAACATTGTTGATGCTGGAAATTGCGTATCCTCTCTTCTTCTTCTCCAACTTTAAATTCTTATTCATGGCCTCCGCGATGGCCAAATCATCACTTTTACCCTATGAGATGTTCATTGGGTCCTCCCCTTTGCAAGGGAGCCAGATAATTTTGTGAATTAAGTCGTCCGTGATGGGGATGGGCTCCTCTAGCCACAAGCACCCATCATGCACCAGGCAAAGAAGTTGCCTGATGACGAAAATAGTCACTGGGGCGCAATGGTAATGAAACACCCAGAGCAGGTTTAACAGTCCTACCTTTTCTACACCTCTCATCCACTTACGTAGCTCCAACTCTATAACTCCTGTCAGCGCATCTTTCTTCTAGCGCATGAGCTATGCAATTGCCAAATGTGGGAACTTCTCGTGGTCCATGAGATCCTGATCTTCAAATTTTAATACAGGCACTTGCCCCAAGTGCGCTCCGTCAAAAATGATGTCGTCAGGGAGCAGAGGAGTCTACAGAGAGATTTTTCTCTCGTCAAGATCTTTCGGCACCCTTGCTTTTCCCTTTCGTGGAGGAACATATGCAAGCAGCCTGGTTAGAGGGTCTACACCTTGGGTTTCTACCTCCATATCTACATCCTCCTCCTCCTCTACCAGGATTTCTTCAAAGTCTTCCTCCTCATTGGCTTCCAAATTGATCGTCTTCCCCTTTTCTTCCATGGTAAGCTTAGTCCTTAACGGGTTTCTTGGGGATACGCACACTAGTACCATAGCGTGCTTGTCTTTCTTAGGTTTTGGTGTGCGTGAAGATTTAGGGATTTCTATGACTATCCTAACACTTTCTGGGACTTCCACTTCTGTTATGGCCTGCATGGCCTCCTCAGTGGTCATTTCTCTAGTATCCATGTCTTCCTCAGGCGCAGCCATAATGCTATTCCACAATTCTCTGAATGGTTCAGGTAAGTTCTCAAACAATGAATTCGCCTTCAATAGATCGAACAAGTCTGGGTTCATGAATGTCTCGGCGTGCAATAGCTCAATTCTCAGATTGCCAAGTGTTGTTCACTGAACACCCCTTCGTAATTTATAGCGCCTTTTGAATTTGAATTTGACCATTCCCCCGACATTTGATCCATTAATGCTCACTTAGCGACAGATTTTCAAGAATCTAGCCCATAAAGTTCACCTTAAATGTCTACCGCCTACTCCATTTGGTCTCAAACCAAGCATCACATCATGAATAGTGACTGTAACGGTCACTTTCCAGCTAACCCGCGCAGCAGTGCAACTACCCTCATGCTATCGCGGACCCTACGACACTTCGATATTGTGCGCAAACCTGACATCGCGCAGATCTTGGGCAGAGTAGTTTATAGTCCCGCACCTCCTTTTAACTGCCTGGAGCAATAAGACTATGCTTCTATCGGCTAGTTGGATGATCAGGCCACCGGTGTATGGCTTCAAATGACTGCCATTGACTTTTCTTGGGAAGAGTTCTCCATTTAACTTTACCAACTGCACCGTGCCACCATCTGTGGTATCCTTAATAACATATGGTCCCAACCAATGCATTCTGAGCTTCCCTAAGAATTTATCGAACTTACTATCATACAAAAACACCAAATCATTTGCCTTGAAGGTGCGCAACTTAATATGTTGATCGTGCCAAGCCTTTTTGCGTTGCTTTTTGAACTTCTAGTGAAATCCAGCCAAAAATCATTCTTCCTCGAGCTCCTCCAACTGCTTGGGCCTCTCCTCCAGAGCTTCACGATTCATCATACCTGTTAGTGCTATTATGCGTAGACTAGGCATGATGTATTCCATAGGCATTACAGTTTCCACTCCATAGACAAGCCTAAAAGATGTTTGTCCCATTAGTTTCTTACATGTCGACCTATAAGCCCATAATATTGTGAGTACGCACAAGTCCCAATCACTTTGCTGCGCATTGCATACCTTGTTCAGCACATTGCAGACCTTGTTTAATGCTTCCACATGGATAACCTCCTGCACAATTGTTATTCCTACATAATGTTTCCCCAACATTAAGAGCCATTTTCTCATTTGCGCCCCCAACACATGCTTATTGACCATACCTATCAGTGTGAAGTTCATGTGCATCTGCGTAGGTTATTTTCCATATGCCTGCACCCACCTGGATAGATGCATTCACACACTATCCTTTCCATTGTATTTTTCTGTCAATCGCACTCTAGTCTTCCCAAATCACGTGCGCATCATTCTCCTACATTTGCACCAGTCATCAAAGCTCCATTTGTGCATACCCCAACACCTCGCGGGCATGGTGCACAGTACCCAGTCCAAGGCCTGGAAGCGTTGCTTTTCTGGCACCTCCCTTTCAAATTTATTCAAGAAGGTATCTACCTCACTTAGGCCATCATAAGTAGTTAGGTTTCTTACTTCTGTCGATACACAACGTAGCGACCTTGTCATCATATTACAATTCAGTGTAGTTACCTCATGTAACCGATTCTACCATCGCTCTAATTCCTTGTTTGAATCCGAAGTACAAGAGATTTTTCACTCCCATGCAATCCACCCATCTGAAGTGGGATTCACCCAGTCTTTGTTTTGCGCTGTTGTCTTATAGATGCAGTCCAAATCATCATCACTTTCATAGTCATGCACTGGCTCCATATAGCACGATCCTTTAATAGGGTCTGTTATCACAAAATCAAGCACTGAAGGGCTGCTGATCAGGTAGACTCTGTGTAACTGTTTCAGACCAATCTTTTGACTAAGGATTAGCCTCCCTAGCCTGAGAGGGCTCTCTCAAAAAAAAGTTATTGATTTTGATTGTTGATAAGAGGGCTAACTCTTGTAAAGTACATTTAATAAACATGTTAGCTGGACAGACATTACAAAGACTTCCATTGGGCTTATGGAGTTGATCATATTCAGTAAGCTATAACACTGCTCATGCATAGAAGTCAGGGCATGTAATGTTTAAATACTCAAAACAACATCTCATAGAAACCTCAGCTTACAAATACACATAGGAAATCAGAGCAGCATAAGTGAATTCTGAGTGATTGTGTATTCATACAACTGTAAAAAC
>APFE031094190.1:4475-20060 GCA_000404065.3 Pinus taeda | reverse complement strand
TACTAAACTGGGTTTTTACACAAGCCAAAGCAATACTCTGTTTTTCAAAATATCCAACCCTTGTTACATAGATAATTCAGCTATATATAGCAACATAACTCTAACTACTTGGAGATTCCTCCTCCAGCATGAGGGGAGCTCGATGACTGTTACTAATGACCCTTATCTGTTTTTAACAAACTTATTTAATACAACAACCATTAACAGAAGTTCTAAAGAGTTCTAATCTAATTATAACTCTAATTCTATCTCCTTCGTAGAAAGATTCCTCCTTGCAGCTTTGACACCTGGTTTCCTTTGTATTTGGCTGAGATGGCATGAGGTGAGCAATTAATGTTCCATGTTTGCTGAAGACTTTGATCCGTTCCATGTTGGCTCAGAATATCCCTAAACTTTCGGTTCTGGTCCTCCATCACCTAGCATCACCGAGTATGCAGCAGCAGGTCCTTTAAGTCTTTAATAACCCGATAATACATGGTATTACCACGTTCCTGATACGCTGGAGGCTTCTTTGATGTACAGGTGTGCCAACCAAAACTTTTCGTATGCAGCTCCCTTTCAAAACCCTAATCACCGAGAATAAAGTGGCTTTATAACCAAAAATTCCAAACTTAGCTTAAAACATTTTACCTTTTACTAAAGGTACACCTGGCATATGTTGAATGGCTGTGGCAGCTTCCTTTGATCCTTTTCATGTCACGTAGGTGTTTTCTTTGCCAATTTATGAATATTTCATCAAACTGTTTGCCTATGTTTTTAAAACAACACCTACAGCAGTTTCGCAGCGCGCTGCGAAATTGCGAAACTGTTTTAAACAATTTCAATTTTCTCTGTGATTTTAACTGCTCTGCCACCTGATTTCAAAATTCCTTTTACCTTGGATATATATATATCTGGGTTTACATGCCTTCAAAATAATGAACTTAAGCAAAATCTTACAAAACTTTAGAACAACACCTTACTCAGAATCAGCAATTTCATTCAGCAGCTAATTTATTTAGCTGTGCCTTCAATTTTGCAACCTCCTTTTCCATGGCTTTGATTTCAGCTATGGCACTCTTCATCTTAGCCATTTCACTTTCAGTTGCCTCCAACTGGTCTTTTGTAGATATGATATTTCCTCCTTGGGAAATGATGCCTTTTTTATTTGAACCTTTTTTCTTGATTTCCTGTACCTCCTCTGTTCTGGGCGGTTTCTCAGCTTCCCTGGCTTGCTTTCTTGTGAGAGGTTTTTCCTTTATTTCCTTTGCCTCCTCTATTCTGGGCAGTTTCTCAACTTCCCTGGCTTGCTTTCTTGTGAGGGGTCTCCTTGGTTTGAAAATAAACTCATCACTTGGTTCATCAAACCTCAGTCCTTTGGAAGCTTTAGATTTCTTAGTGCTTTCCGGTGTTGACTATGTCAAGTCAATGTTCATTGGTTCAATGTGTGTCGGCTCAGCTTGATCAAACTCAATAGCTTCCAGCAAATCATTCAAGCTGGCCTTTGATACCGGGCTTTCCTCAACAGCCCTTGCTTTGCATTTTTCTTTGATCATTTGACTCCTTGTCCTCACCCTTGACATTTTTCCAGATTCCTTTGGCCCAGGTACAGTCTTCTTATGCTGGGCTTCTCCTTTTGCTGATGGCTGAGGCTGTTCTTTACTAACCAGTGGCTTGACTGACTTTCTTAACTCTGATTTTACCTTCCTTCTATCCTTAGCTTCCTTTTGAAGCTCAGCAATCGTGGGCTCTTTAGCTGACTCTTCAATTGACTGCTCTTTTTCTCTAACGGGCCGTGGAGTCAAACCTGTTTTACTTTGAAAACCCGCCATGAAAATGAATGAGTCCCAATCCCTGCCTATTTTCTGAAGACCATTCAAAACTAACAACTTGACCAGACCATGGTGAAATAGAGATGTTTCACAGTCATCCTTTCTTAACTGCACTTTGTCACACATTTTTCTCAGACTTCGAAACAAGTAGAAGGGAATGTCTATGGATGCTTTACCAGTAAAATGCAACAGCAACTTGAAGTGGTAGGAATAGACTTTATTATATCTTCCCTCACAAGTTAGGTACTTCTGAATACAAGTGAGAAGCAGGGCATAATGCTCCTTAATATAGTTTCTAGGCACAACCTTTGTTAGGTCCTCATTCACATACGCCTCTTTCAGGAATTCTTTACATGGACTCATATCGAACTTGAAATTATTAAACCATTCTTGTCCCCCTCTCGGGATCTCAGTTACTATAGCTATTTCCTCTGGAGACACGTTAACTTCTAACATAGCTATTTTAGAATTCAAACCGGTGAAGTTTAAAGCAAAATCCTTTGTTACCTGAGCATGGCCACCCTGCAGTTTCTTGCAGAAATTCCAACAGTCGGCATCCTGGAAGGCTTTCTTTACACCCTCATCTCTTAATGTTAAGTCCAAACCTTCAGGCTCTGTTCTCTGGCATTTTCCAGACCGGTGTCCTTTCTTCTCCATCTCGCCTTTGAAATCTTCGCACTAACAGTGAACAACAACTTCCACTGGAACAACAATTCGATCCTTTCTTTCTTTTGGCTCAGCCTCACTTGAAATAGGCTCTCTTGAAAATAGGTTCACTTGCAAACTCACATATAATCATCACACGGGCTGGTCACTTATGTACATTTACAATCATCACAAAGATCTATGCATAGTAAAACTCATTGGATTGATAATGATGCGCATGTCTGAAAATTTATTAGTGGAGTGATGGTTAATGAGCGTTTGGGAGGTACGAAGAACTGACATGAGAGGACGGGAATGGTGACTCATTAACAGACTTGACCCTTTTAGAAATATTCGCTGCAAAACGCACGAATCTGCGATTTCGCAGCGCGTTTAATTTTGAATTGTCATAATGCACTGCGAAACGGCTTGATGGTGATGCTGCAAAATGGATGAACAATGATTATGCAGCGAAACGGACCAATAAGAGACTGCGCTGCGAGATTGGGGAAAGGATCGGTGACATGGATTAGACAAGACATGTCTTATGGAAGCATGATGGTGGAGGATGACCGATAGGATTAGAATACGCTTTACATCAAACATCTTTAAAGATTCAACCCTAAGTAAGAAACATAGACTAAAAACAATTTAACACCACTTTAGGCATTGGACTTTGGGAAAAGGTTTATATACAAATGTTTACAGTTCTAAGTGATAATAGGGTCCAAGGGTATAATTACGCGTAGTGACTTCTTTTCAAGAATCATCTTATGCTTCTTCAGATTAATCACCCCATTCATGTCAATGTCCCAATCAATTCCTAAGAGTGCGGGGTAGGGATTACTATCATCAACAATCTCTATCACTTCAAAGTCTGCCAGCACGCTCGCTCCGTTAATATCCATGGTTATTCCCTGCAATCTCCACATGGGTATTATTTTCTATTGGTTTTCCATTCACAGTTGAATAGTAGACCACTACAGCATAGGCCTCCCCATTCTCTCCCATGTCTACTTAGACAGAAGATTCACATCCAATCCTAAATCTAGGATAACTTTATCCATCTCATATTATCCAATCTGTGCAGTTAGTCTGATTTCTCTTCTTGTTCTTGTCTTATGTTTTCTGATCTTCCTGACTATGCACGGTTCTCTTGGTGCGGTCCCAGTGCATCTATTAATGAGCTCCTGTAACCATTTTACAGCCTTACTATTACGCAGTAACTTCATACATGTTTCCAAGAACATTGTGAGCATGGATGGGTCCATCTCCGGCTGTGGTCTGTCTTTTCTTTGTGAAGTGGAGGCATCAGTGAAGCTCTTCTTGGCTTCCATGAAGGTTTCACGAGTGTGCTCCAAATCAAACTTTGCTTCCTTTTCCAGAGCTTTGAAAACCCAAGTACTATCTTCTAGTTGTTTGCCTTTGTCATCTCCAGTCGTGATTCCACTTCGAAGCACAATGTTCACATTCGAATATTCCTCGCGCGGCTCAGACCTCGTCATCTGCAAGTTTTGAGTCGAGGGAGGTGGTAGCACTCCTTTGTCGTATATCCTATCTATCATTGTAGGACAATCTTCTGTCTCATGATCAAGTTATAATACAAACACGATGAGCACATTGGATTTGTGCAATCGTGGGCATAATGTCTTGGCCCTCCGCAATTGTAGCATATCAATTGTCTGTGACCTCTTCCAGGTCCTCCTCCGCCTCGGCCTTGTCCGCGCCCCTAAAATCCTATTTGCACCATTCCTACATTCTGGTCAAGGGGTCACGTTTCGGCCTAAACCATGTAGGTGAGAGTTTTATCCATCATTAATTCATAGCTTCTACAAGTGCGCTCATCGTGTCCCACTGACCTACAAAAGTTGCAGAACAACTGTTACGAATTTTGCGTATACTTCTGTAACAAGTGACAATTGTCCATGGCATGTTTTCCAGCTATTTGACAAATTGCGCACTACAAAGCAGGTTTCGCGCTAGGTCTTACTTGCACTTCCGATCTTAAGGGCATCAGTCCTCCTCCTGTGAGGTATTTTGTGAAAACTGGGCAATGGTCCTTATCATGACCCTAACCCTTGCATTTTACGCACCACACCTCTTCGCGCACTTCTGGTCGAGCTGTCCTGTCCTATTTCATACTTTTAACTCAAGGCATAAATTCTTCAGCTGCGCGTGGATCTACTAAACTCCTAAGTTAGGATCCTGCATTGGGGTCTCATGTAGCCTCATCCCAATCTCTAAGGCCTCTGCCTGAGTCGTTAGCTTCTGCTGTGATAGCACACTTCTTAAATGTGGCATTAGCGAAGCTACAAACCATTCGTGATGTTGTCCATTTGTCATATTCATATTAGCCTCTCGAATCATACATTTCATCCTCTAATCCAGCTCCCAAGGAGTCTCACTTGGTAGCATCATGATCTCTTTGAATCCAATGATCGAATGTGCTTCAGACTTCAGCCTGCTAATTTTCTGTTTAGCGCTGCTTGGATATCTGCAATTCCCGCATTCAGATTTTCATTGGAGTGCTTAATATACCAGGTCAACACACAGTCCTGCAGGGCGCTGACCAACATCGCTTTATTTATATTATCATCTTTAACTCTTTGCGCTTCCCATATAGCCATTACCATGAACCAGAATTAGTCTAGATCCTCATTTTCCAAACCCTTGAACATAGGAAACTTCACTATGCTTGCCATTCTGAATTGCAGTGGTGGTGGAGGTGGTATGGGTGAAGATGGAGGTGATGGTGGTTGGTGGCACTGTGGGTGGGGATGGTATTCAAGGAATTATTTGCCTTATTAGATGGATTGCACTTCGCGGTGAGACCTTCGTGAGCTCTTCCTCATCCCCTCGCGAAGGTGAAATCAAGGGGCTAGTTTCGGGTCCCTTACTTCCTTCATTCCTGTAAGCTTTTCAACTTCATGTTACCCTGAACATCAAGGTTACTACATAACCCTATTTTCTCACAATAGCATTTTAGTCCAAGTATCCAAAGACTTTATGTACTTACCTCACGGTCCCTTGAGAAAGGGTCACTCTTCCTTGCTATAGCTAATTGAGGTGTCAACCGCAAACTCAGTAATGAATCCTCCTACAATACGATCAAGCCAATGGGCAATGGCGCACATGATATTATCCTTCGATGCTTCCAACCTTCGTACTAACTGTGGGATCCACACAATAGGATTGTCGAGTTTCCACCTTCCTTAGCTGTCCACTAGCTTCATGATCCACTTGTATAGCTCAGTAGGGAAGGACGCGAAGAATATTTCATGGATCTCCATGTATAGGTAGCAGCCTAACCACTCTTCGTTTTTCAGTGGCAGATTCCTGTTCTCCTACGCCGCGAACTCATGAATTCTTTTGTCCAACGAGCCTTTAATTTCCTTCTTAGTTGGATTTCAATGATACGACATCAAACGTCTCTATGCGGATTCCAATCTTTGCAACAAAACCATTTGTTGGCTTGATTGGGCCTGACCCAAGTTCAGAGTTATTTAGCCAAACAAATCCCTACACTACTGGCCCTTTCGGCATTAGCCCACGAAGTGCAGACTAAAGTCTCACCCGAAGCAATATGGGGGGATGTTGGAACCAAGTTTCCACACCCTTTAGATGTCCAACATGTTGATTTAGTCCAACTCTACCTACCTTCACCTAGCTCACTTCATGCACTATCCTAACCTTTAATACCTTCGTGATCTGTTATAATCTCCTTTCGCGCAACCCTAACCAGGGGCTGAGATGCTTTCGCGCTACTATGGCAATGTCTTGCGCTATTTCCACAAATTACACTGTGTATCTTACTTATCTTATTACAGATAGTCAACTTCGTGTAAACAGATATTATATCTTGTATTCACTTAATCAATACAACCATATATATTCGTACATCATATAAACAATAGAAGTGCAATTTATACCCAATATATTCAATGCATAAAACAGGAGATAAATACACGGAATAGATATGAAACTTCTCTTTATTAATACTTCCAACTATTAAAGACTTGACTCATCCTGTGCACTTAGTTGCAGGGGCCCATGCACTCAGCTACAGACTACTAGGCCTCTGCACACTCAGCTACAGAGCCTTCTCCTACTCTACGACCCAACACTAGACTCTACACTTCAGATACAACTCAATCCTTCATCCTTATCATTATTATTACATTGTCTTCTGATTTATTAACTACTTAGAGCCTCACTCTATTTATACAATCCCATGGTCCACAGACCATGGGTAGATCTCTACAACCGAAACTACTTTACAAAATTGAGGGTAGACAACCCTATGACTCTTTTACAAACTACACACATCGTGCCCACAAAATGCAGAGTCTTTACATCGAGGTTACAGCTTTTGACCAAAATCTGGGCTCTAAGCCCCAAAACTTCCCTTGGGGGATCTCGTGCCTAACACTGGTCTTGTCATAAAAAACAAAAAAATTAATTAAAAAAGGGGTGGGTCAAGCCCGTCAAACCTGTCCACACCATCAGTCACCAACCATTGAACGGTCATATGGTATATATACATAACACATTATATAATGGGTCGGGTCGTATGTATCATGGACCTCGCCCATACCACTTGTTGACTACCAATGGGGCGTTGGTAGGGGTTGAACCCACCCGACCAATGTGGGTCGACCCTCAACGGGCGACCCCAAAATACATGTAACGCCAGGACTAATCAACATAACCGCTGAAGTTTAAAAGTTAATTGTGCCACGTTATACCACTGAAACTGTAATGGTTATGCCTCTATTCAAATGACTCCAACCAAAACAATCCTTTCAAAATTTAAAACGATGGTAAACCAAAAATATAACATGTCATTCTATGTAGGAGGGTTGGTGGGGTTGGAACCCCTAACCTACTCGCTCCAAAATTTGGTACTTACCAACTTGCCAATGACCCTATATTGTTAAATCCACCCACAATAATACTTATATGCCACTCAAATCATTTGACCAGGCAAAGTGTGGAGGTCGAGGGAGAACCCTGAGCAGGCAGAGGGTGCGGAACCCTGAGCGAGGGGATCAAGAGACACTGAAAAGATTCCCTTAGAGAGCTAGAAGTGTTAGTGTCAGAATTTGTCAAGCTTATAGTTATTTTTACATGTTTTCTCACCAAGAGTCCAACCGTGCAGTCAGAATCCCCATCTGAGTAGCAATAATTCAGGTGTCCAACAACAAGGAATCTTTGGAGAATCTTATAGAATCTAAAATATTCCCTTGGAGGCTAATTTTTTACAAAGGCAGAATGGTGCCAAATTTATAGTCATTTTTCATAGAATTTCGTAGGAAGCACAATGGTGTGCTTAGAATCTTCATCCAAGCAGTGGATTTTTCAAGCATCTTCAGGGAGGAATATTTTGGGGAATCTTCAAGATTCCCGAGGGTCTAGAATTTGACGTGTCATAAAGGGGCAAAGTTTACAGTCATTTGACATGATTTCGTGACATGAGTTCAGTGATGCTATCCATTTTAGCAGTTGAGCTTTGCATTTTTCAGCCATCCCCGAAACTGGAGGTATATGGTGCAATTATGCCATGCTTTTCTTTTATTTTATTGAGATGATGTTTTATTGTTGAGATCCTTGTAACTATTATGTTGAAAGGATGCTTGTATGCCACTTCATGTGAGAATGTAGTAGCTTGTCATGCTGAAGGAAGGCCCATTTGAGTGAGAGTTCGTATAGGATGATGTCTCATGGAGAGACATGCCACTCTTGTTGAGGGAATTTTCCCATATGAGTGAGAGTTTCTAAGAATGTCTTGTGGAGCGACATGCCACTATGGTTGAGGGTATTCATCCTTGTAATGACAAAAAAAATACCATATACATCACATCATTTGCAACATTTAATGAAGTAGCCTCCCCACTCTTGACATCAAGGCCAAGAGACATAACCCACACTGGGTGAACTCTATTATCAATGTGTTTGTGTCCTCTGATTTTCTGATCATCATTATGTTTCCTCTTCTTCTAGTATGCACATGTGGTTGTTTTATACTCTTTCATATGAAATTATGCTAATATCGTAGAAGTAAAAGATCTTGGTTAATTCTGATAGCTAAAGAGATCTAGATCATTATTAGTCCAATTTGGATTTTGGAAAAAGACAAGTGATCAGAGCTTAGAGGTGGACAATTCCAAAGGCATGAAGAGCCTTATAGATGTATCATTGATGACCAAAATCTTAGCTATATGTTTTGAGGACTTATGAGCAGGGTACAATGGTTTTGAGTTTGTGGAAAAAGTAGGATCCAAAATGAGGCATATGTGACCAGATTGATGAATAGGTTGAAGCAGGGTTCTTAACAATGTATGAAAGGGCATTAACAACAGTATGACAGTTACAGGTTACTCAATTTGAAGATTTGTATTTTTTTAAGAGCAAGTGGACCTAATTTGAAAGAATTTGAAAATAGGTCTATAAGAAGTTGAAGAAGGAGGTGGGTGCCTCCAACAAGGTTGAAGCCTCAATCAGGTTGGAGTCTAGAGCAAGTCAGATCTTTCTCATCATCGAGTTCTGTGCCTCAATTAGGTTGGATCTTAGAGTGAGTCAGAGCTTGATCATCATCGAGGTTGGTGCCTCAATCAAGTTTTAGCCTACCAAAAGTAACAACTTGCATATTTTGTGGGTGGGTGGCTTCTGCAGGTTGAAGCCTATAAATCTATGTAACGAATTGATGCACAAGAAGAAGAAGAATTTGTGGTTTTCTCCAATATGGGTTTCCACTTAAAAGCTTGTGTTTCCTTGTGATTGATTTGATGGCTTCTTGATGTGCCATTGATGTGATGATAGCTTTATGATACATTGTTTTATTTTTTGATATGCTACATATGGTTATTGTTCATTGTAATATAATTGCTTATTAAAAAAAAATTATGAAATGGTAAAATTTCTCTCACACTGATTCACCCCACGGCCTCTTAGTGTGATATTTTGTCCAACAAGAGATCTATCATCAACGGAAAATATTTATTTGGTGATAAACTCATTAATAGTAGAAAGTATGAATTTATCCTTATCTATATGATAATATGTTTCATAATCAATAGGTGAGTCATCCATTAGTAGAAGAAGTATATGTTGTATTAAATGAAAACCTAGAAGCAAAAGTTCATGTCTGTATGAGTGAAGTCTTGTTGGATATTATTGATATGACAAAAAATATAGACTTATTCAACCTCATTCAAATGAAATTATTATAATGAGAGGTGTCAAATTTGATGAAGATCTCTCATCCTACATGCCTAATTTAGAATTTGCGCAATGTTTTGCCTATGAACTATGTTTGGAAAATATGTCATCTTATATTTCCAATTTTTTAACTAGTGCTTTTATTCTAGCTGCTTCTTCTTCAAATGATGATAGTGTGGATGAAATCCCACCTCTAGTTACGTATCTTCTTTGGTTGAGTTTATTAAACATGAACCTTTCTATGATACCATGTTCTATAAATAGAGTACATCCACACAAGTCAAATGCCTCAAGGAAATTACTCACAGAAACATATCAAAATTTAGTACATAAACATATTACATGGTTAAAACCAACAAATTGGAAAATGCTCCATGGCTCTAGACAACGTGCCCAAAAAGGAAATAATTTACATGTGAATATCTTGTAATAGATCACCCTGTTGTACCTCTGAGATGATAATGGTCAATTGATCATGCCAAAGCATCTAAGATATTTGTTTTGGGGTTTTGGGTTTTGGGTTTTGGTTTTTAGGGAGGACCAATACATAAAAAAATTATAAGAATGATGTATTTAATCTTTTTAGATAGTACTAATAAATAACCAAAGGGTTGCTATTTAACTTCACACAGTGATTTAAGTTGATAAGATGTGCAGAAAGAATAGTAAGGAGATATGATTACTTTGAAATTCAGAAAGAAAGCTAAATCATCATAAGTGGGAAAACCTTTGACCAATGTTTAGAAGTTAAAAAAAATATGCTTAAAATTACATAATATACTGATAATTTTATGATTTAGAGGGAGCCTTTTAGACATATAGTCCAATATCTCAATCTCTTTATAATAATCACTTCAGAAGGGATTTTAAGAATAACTATAACATTTATTCTCACTGATATCTGTATAAAACATAAACATACGTAGAATTAATAGAATGAATGGAATAGATGAAAAATCACAAAAGAAAACAAGAATGTGTGATATCAAATTCAGAATCCTTTGCTTTATTATCAGTTATCTAGAAAATGCTTGTACATCAATGCTTTACAAAACTGCTAATGGAAAAGTACCACCTTTAATAACTCGTAGAAGAGTGTTATTTATACTATTTTGGATAGTGAACAAAATATCTAAAATTGATTAAAAAATTAACTTGAAAGAAAAAAGGAAAAGAAAATTGTTGAATGATGTTTCCCTATTACGTAGGAATTTGTTGATGATTGTTCCTTCAAAACTGTTGTGTTGTCTTCTTGTTGGGATGGAAAGTTAATCAATTGTTTCACATAATTGATCCCACCTCTACTCACTTGGTATTTATAGATTTACCATTCTTCTAAGGATCTCATCAACTTTGGTATATATTTCAAAATTGGGTTTAGTGAGAAAAAGAATTCCAACTTCATATTTGATCGTAACGTTAGGGCTCAAAGCTTCCAAAAACTCTTTGCCAATAATCTGTCTTTTTATCCCTGCAAATTGACTACTGTCTGCTGCAATAGTATATAATATTTCACAGTAATCATCCAATTTCACTAGTTGATCATCTTATGTCACTAACTCTAGTAAACCTTTCTTTTTCAAAATATCGAATTTAGAATGAAACCTTTTGACTGCAATGTTCAAAGCTTCACATTTTGCATTCAGCTGAGTTAGTAGATTCTTCTTCATTAGGACTTTCTGAATCTCCAAAATAGTAGCTGTCCTATCTGGAATATCTGTCTATTGTAACTGTTGCTTTGTCTTAGAGTTTAGTACTTTGATCATCCATGTTTCTTCTTTGGGTTTTGTGCTCAACACTGCCCTCTGATTATCTATCTATGTTCTACATCTAGCAATCAATTCTTGTTGCTCAAAAATAATTTGAATAGATGGCCATATTTCTTTTATGGAGTGGTTGATATCGAACCAGGTGTCCTCTTTGGCCTAGGCCAAAGTGTCTGCCATTAGAGTCTTACTCTCTAATTGTTTGACCCTTTGTTCTAACCTATGTGATTTTTCATTTCCTCTACATACAAGGTATCATTCTTTACCTTCTATGACTCTAGGGCTTGGAACTTCTAGAGTAAATTTTCATTTTGTTTTTTTTGTGCTTGTAACTCCTATTATATCCTTGTTGTTTCAATCGTTGCTAAAGATGAAGCAATGTTAGTAGGAGATGAGATTGGCTCTATACTTCCTATGGGAATTGTTGTCACTGAGGTCACAACAAGTTGTGATGCCTCTTTTCCTTGATAAATTGTTTTATTTGCTCTTCCATTTTCTTGATCTATATGTTTTTCTCAATAATGAGCTTCAACATCTCCTCCCTATGCTGTTCATTTTTTGCCATCACTTTGGTTTGGGGAGCCTAAGTTGAAGGCAGTTTCAATTGTTTCTTCAAAGTTGTTATCTCTATATTCTTCTTCTGGAGTATTTCTTCAATTGCTTTACAGTCTTGGGGGTCATATCCAATTTTGATAACAATATCTTCTAAAGACTTTAATTTGTTATCTTTAGCTAAAGATGACAGTTTTTCAATCTTAAGCTATGATTGCACATTTGACAAGGTAGTTCTGAGCGTTGAAAGAGACATGGAAGTTGTAGTCATGGTTGAAAATAACATTTCCCCTAATGCCCTATGCAAATCCATTTGGTCAATAGGATGCATCTGGTTTACGTCAAATGAAAATATGGTCTTCTTGTAATCTGCTGTAGATTTGGGAAATGGAATTTGATCTTGCAAAAATGCCATTTGCATCCTTCCTCTTTCACCGTCAAAGGTAGAGAGAAGTCTGTGTTGAGAAGTGGATGTTTGCTTCCAAAACTGAGTGTATACTTGTGATTTAAGAATTTTGTTTTTCTGTTTGATTTCCAAAAAAGTTGAGAAGATATTAGTATCTTCTGTTGAGCTGGTCTCTGTTTACTGAATAATCTCCATACGTTTAGTTGAAGAAGGAGTTGAAGAAGTGGAAGGAGGTTTGGGATCAGTGGTCCTTGCTAATTAAGCATCTTCTAAATCTCCAAAATCAATTATTTCTGGTGGCTTGCTCCCTGATGACAGTGAAAATCTGGTGTTCAATTTCTTTTGTAAGATATAGTACTCTTTAGTTGATTATGTAGCTGACTGAGTTTCCTCTCTAGCTCTTTTGTATTGAGTGACTAGAGTATTTACTTGTGGAGTGGTTATAACCTATTAATGTGCTTCTAAAAGAGTCCCTTCAGACCACTGTTCCTAGTTCATAAACTTCTCCAATTCTGTCCTGGGAGTATGGTTGTAAGGTGTTACCTTCAATTGAACTCTAAGGTCTGAAATGATCCCAAAAGGATCATAGGACCAGGTGAATCTTGGTTGGAGATTCATGCTTTTTAATAATTTGTCTGCCTCTGTACCTACAGACCTAGTATTACATATAAATATTCCTACCTTGGCCTTGAGTTTGAACTGAGACTTTTTCTTACTTGAGAAAAAATGGACTTCATACATATTTATCATCTACCTGATGTATTCCAGTGAGAATATTCTCATTGCCACATACTTAGGTAGTTTTATGGAGCTAACTCACTGCCATATATTCTAATTTCAGTGTAGTTCTGGTATAGATACCAGTCACCAGTCTTGATCTGTTCTGATAAGTGCAATGTCTTCCTAATCTCTTCCCCAATTCTGGGCTGAGTTTGCTTGGCTATTGAGTAATTGAAGAACTGGATGTACAAAATAATCTATGAACTGAGAGAATGTAAACTTTGTTGATTTTGTTTTCACTAACTTTCTGCAGTGAATCATTGATTGATTCACTCCCTTCTCATATTGCTTGTTAAGTTGAATGTGCAATGAATCTCCCTTGTGAAACAAAATCAAATGGATTATGACTGAGCCATATCTGAAAATTCCTTGTGCGGTAAAATTCATAAACTATTCATGTGTATTATCATCCAAGAACTGGCTATAATTATACATGAAATATGGTTGATATTCTTTGTTGAAAATGGAAAAGAATCTAAGGATGGATTCATCAAGAAGTTGATCATTTTCATAACCTAGGAGGTATGATAGCAGGGAGATGATATGTCTAGTGGCTTTAGGGAACATTGAAGATGAATAAGGTGGATTTCTCTTGAGTAATTTAGCATCTTCTAGTAGAAAAAGTTCAAAGATAAGGGCTCTCTGTGGGAAGGTAAGTTTATTGTAAAGGTCCATGAGAGCTGTTGGTGAAAAATAGTTGAGGGAGTCAGATGAAGGTATCATTAACATTTGATTTATACTCTAAGTAGTAATGGTGATCAGGATTTTTCCATCGTGAGTCATCATTGTTTTTTGTACAGGATCATACCTGGCTTTGTTGGCATTATGGCACAGGTTTGGGGCTATGGTACAGGTGTTGTCCTTGATGGCAACCTTCCTTGGTAACAGATCTTAGTTCAGGCACTCAGAAAGTAGAAAAAGTCATATACGCAGGTTCATCTAGACTAAGGCGCGTATACACGCGGGTTATACATTACAAAAGCGCGTATATGTTGGTAATCATCCTTTTGGTCCATGGCAGTTAGATCTTGGAACTTGAACCTATGTTTTGGACCATGGCGTCTCGTCAGATGTGTCGATCCCTAGTTTTGGGTTCATGGTATTGAAATGTTATGGTTTTGGACCATGGTATTGGGGAAGGCCTATGACTATAAAAGAGGAAGGAGATCTTGTGGAAAATCACCATCTGAATTATTATTGGAGATCTGACAAAGTGCTAGAGCTGGTATATTGGGTGGTGATGCAGATCTAGATTTGAAGGAAGGAGGAACCTTAGCGCAAAAAAGGAAGGATAAGTTCTATTCATGGGTCATAATCTTTAAGCCTGAATGATAGTATCTTTGTATGATTTTGATCTACTAGATGTGGTGCTTGTCTGATCTATAAGTATGATAATCTGGGTTAATTAGTGATTGAATATCTGGAAGAGCGTGTTGTCTTTTATAGATCTGTACGCAGGTTCAGTAAAGCAAGGGTGCGTATACACACAGTTTAGGTGAATTAAAGGCGTGTATACACAGGTTGTTCCATACGCAGATGCGTATGCACGCAAGTTGCAGACTGTTGAAATTGCGTATATGATTTAAGTTGTGATCTAGCAGTTTCTGCTTATTGCTGTTGTGTTCTGGGTTCTGTTATGTGGTTTTTGGTACTGTGTTTGGGTACATCTGGCAGAGGAGTATCTTCAGATCTAGTTGGTGAAAAGGAGTTTGGTTGATGAAGATTTTCTTGATGATTGTTTGATGTTCATGGATCCAGTCTGAAAATTGATGAAACGTGGTCCCTGGAAGAAAGAGAAGGTTGTATCCTTTTGTAGGCCAACACCTATGTACTAGTATCTTGGCTAGTGCAAGAGCTAAGGGGATTGTAGCTCCCTTCCAAGAGAGCTGGAAAACGAGAGAGAGTTGTAGATCTCAGTAGGTTGCAGCCTGCGTACTGGTAAAGGATTGCACCAGTCCATTGTAAACAGAAGTTTCTAATTTAAGGAAAGATAGAGACGAATTGCAGCGGGTGGTTTTCACCCACATTGGGTTTCCACCTTATATCTGTTGTTCTTGTGTGTGATTGTCTTTTTGCTCTGTTTTACTATCTCTGGTTACTGGTTATTTGATGCTGCATCTCAAGTTAACAAACATCATCTAAAGTTCAAGTAAATTAAAAGTTTTCTCCGTGTACGCTGGTTTACTTCTGAATAGTTGCGTATATACGCGGATTGAATTGACTGAAGTAGCGTATACAATTTGGTTTTTAAAAAGGATTATTTGACTTGATAATATTGATTCACCCCCCCTCTCAGTATTATTTTCAACAATTGGTATCAAAGCAGGTCCTTCTGAAGAAGCTTGATCCCTTGAAGGAAGATCTTTCATCATGAGCAACTACGAGAGGGAAGCATCTATCAGGCCAC
>APFE031094179.1:45432-63193 GCA_000404065.3 Pinus taeda | reverse complement strand
CCTTCAACTTGTGAAAAACCCTTAGCAACAAGACGAGATTTATGTTTATCAACTTTCCCATCTGGTCCATACTTGGTTTTGTAAACCCATTTGCATCTAACAAGTTTTCGTCCCTTTGGTAGAGGAACAAGATCCCATGTATCGTTTGCCCATAATGAACGATATTCTTCATTCATAGCTGCGTCCCAATCTGGATGGCCTGAAGCTTCTGCAAAGGTGTCAGGATCATAATTCGCTGAGGCTTGAGCTAGTAAAGAAGAGGCTCTATCGAACTGAGAACGTGTAGGACACTGATCTGTAGGATCACCGACAAGATCACCTGCTGCATCCCGAGTAGCACGGACCCATTTTGGAAGTGGAGGAGCTGAAGGAGGATCCTGAGAAGGTGGGGGACGATTGTCATCCTCGCTTTCATCATCTGAAGAAGAAATATGTTCAAAAGTAGAAGAGATAGAGAGAGGTGGCACAATCGCCGAACTAGGCTTGTAGGCCGATATATTTTCAGCAAACTTTATATCTCTTCTAATGATAACATTTTTGGACTTAAGTGGAATAAGTCTATATCCTTTGGCATCTTCAGAATATCCAACAAAAATACATTTTTCACTCTTAGGTTCTAAAGCTTTATGTTTCTCATCTGGAATATGGGCCCATGCTTCACTTCCAAAAACACGAAAGTGATTCACATCTGGTTTAATTGAGCTCCATGCTTCTTCTGGAGTGATATTCTTTAAAGCCTTAGTAGGAGTGCGATTTAGTATGTAATTTGCACAGTTAATTGCTTCTGCCCAATAGTTAAGACTAAGTTCTTTAGATTGAAGCATACAATTAGCCATTTCCTTTAAGGTGCGGTTCTTCCTTTCAGCTACACCATTTTGTTGTGGAGTATATGGAACAGTATGTTGCATTTGGATTCCATGCTCAGCAAAAGTTGATGAAGTCGTTTTTAGCATATTCTCTGCCATTATCAGATCTTAGCTTAAGAATTTGATGTCCAGATTGTTTTTCAACAAAGGCCTTAAAGGCCAAGAATTTGTTAATACTTCACTCTTGAGTTTTAAGAAGTATACCCAAGTGCGTCTGGAGAAATCATCAATGAAAGTTAAGAAATACTTGTAGCCAGAGAAGGAAACAACTGAAAGTGGACCACATAAATCACTATGCACACGCTGTAGAGGGGTTGAGGCATGCCAAGAGGCACGTTTTTCAAAATTGTCCCGATGATGTTTTCCGAGTACACATCCGGAACAAACACCATCTCTGCAAGATACCATTGGAAGACCTGTCACCATATTTTCTTTACAAAGATTCTGAAGGGAGCGATAGTTTAAGTGACCAAATCGCTCATGCCAAAGTTTGCTCACTTCATCATTATGAGCAACAAATACCGAAGGAATATTTGATGACCCAAAGTTGTGAAACTTATGCAACCTTGTAGAATCATCAGCAACGCCAAGAGCTAAAATCTGTCTATGATCCTTTAGGTCCTTAATTACAACATCGTGAGGTGAAAATTCAACGATTTTACCTTCACCTGAATGAGTTATTCGATATACAGATAGAAGGTTGCAGGATAAGGTTGGAACACATAATACATCATTAAATTGACCATCGTCTATATGAACAGTTCCAGTCCCTACAACACTAAGAGATCTATCATCACCAACATATATATTTTTGGTGTCACAATCATTTAAAGAAGAAAACATGGCTTTATTTTTGGCCATGTGATAAGAAGCTCCAGAATCAATGAGCCATTCATGAGAATGAGAGGAAGAAGAGACATTTAATGCATAGCTAGACCGAGATGCTTGACAACCACATGCAGAAATTGCCATTCCTGAAGATGAATTTGAAGAGTGCTCCAAATTGATGTTATGCTTCTTCATTGCTGCTTCCAAGGCTTCCATCTTCTTAAAGCATTTAGATTCTAAGTGGCCATCTCGATTACAAAAGTTGCAATGTCTATTAGTCTTCTTGCCTTTGTTTTTATTTGTCTTATCATTTTGGTGAAATGATTTTTCATTTTGAGGCTGAGATTGCTTAGGACCCTTGTTTGGTTTAGGACCATTCTTTTTAGGATATGACTTCTTAGGATTCTTTGAATTTGGTTGCTGCTGGGCGATTAACGCTTTCTTAGAAGAGTTTCCAAGATTAAGAAGACCAAGGTGTCAGATTTTTTCTTGTTCTCTTATTAAAGAATCACAAAAAGCGTCAAAGGAAGGGGGCTTGTAGTCTGTCCTTGAGAAATGAAGGCTTCTCTTGTAGAATGGAAGGTGGAAACAAATACAGAGTAGGTTGGTCCCAACTTAGTAAGGATGGAATAGATAAGGTTATTGTCTTGTTTCTTAACTTTAACACCTTCCAAGAGATTCTAATGGTCTTGAATTTGGACAAGAAATCTTCAATGCAAGAAAAATTATTGGGGTTTAATGTAAGCAACTCATTTTCAAGTTGATGGGCTCTAATTGCATTTTTAATCCCAAAAACTTTAGTGATTTGTTCCAATGCTTCATGAGGAGTATCAAGTTCTGCAATATGGAATCTAAGATCAGGAGAAATAGACATCCCTATCAAACCACGTGCTTGATCTTGTCTATTTTCCCATTTTACAACCTTGTCTTCATCTGTTGGTTTCTTCTCTTGGCCCGTGGCTATTCTGTAGAGACCTTTACTTCTAAGTAAATCTTCCATGTATGATTCCCATTGGAAGTAGTTAGTGCTGTCAAGAATGACTTGGCATGGACTTTCCATTTTTTTTAAAAAAACTGAAGCTGAAGATGCTGAAAGTAAGTGTTCCAATGGATAGATCTCGAAAAATTAGGCTGTTTTAAAAAAAACGGCTCTTAAAAAGGCTTCCGGATGAAGAAGTTATGACTTTTTGAAAAATATTTGTTGAAGTCGCCGGCAAAGTGCGCGAATGTGCGGGAATGAAAAAAAAACGCTCCCACAAAATGGAGATTTGAACTCAAGACCTCTACTCTCTTAAAAGAACTTTGAACCAATTGATCTATACAAAAATTTGAGAGAGAGAGAGAGAGAGGGGGGGGCTTTGGTTTGCGTGCTTGCCTTGAGAAACCTCTTTTTCCCTACAAAACACAAAACACAAAACCCAACACGGACATGCAAAGAAAAACGAACCTTATGGCTCGAAGTTAGCTTTACTCAAAAAACTAAATATTAAAAAAAAATTGAATCTTGTGGCTCAAAGTTAGCTTTAGCCGAAAAACTAAATATTTTTCTCAATGTTTCTGATTTTCCGAGATCACACTAAGGTGCAGGGAAAAGAGCATACGCATGAGAAAAAACCCTTCCTTTCTGTTTCTGATTTGCCCAGATCGCATAGAGTCGCAGGGCAAAGAGCATACGCAGAAATGAAAGGTATAGATCTGGTAATAAAAAAAGCTAAATAAACAGAAACCGAAATACGCAGAGAGAAAATAACAGTAAACTGCAAATAAAGACTGTATACCTCCAGATCCTAAAAATGACGCAGATAGGGCTACCGGAAACCTTTTCGCGTGAAACAAAAGGGGTTCCTCACTGGAACAGATGCTCCGAACACAACAGAGCAGTCCTCTCGGCCCGAAAGCAGTCAGAAACAGTAGATCTAGGAAACGACAGCCGCATGCAGTTTTACCGGCTTCAGATTTGGATCACCAACGGACGCGGCCCTCAAATAGCTCTGATACCATGTAGGAATTTACAGGGTAAGTTCCTCAGACAGAACACCAAAAGGACACCGCTCACAAATAGATTACAGATCAATACACCAGTATTTTGACGTGGTTAAAACCCTCAGAGAGGGAAACAGTCCACGGCCTGCGCCAACGTGGCTACTACAGGCAATTTATTAATAAAAGAATGAAAATTTTACATAAGCTTCTCTCATGCATGATGAACCTACAAATGACCCTCCATGCGCTTTAAATAGAATTCATGGACCAATCGGGTGTCAAGCCACAGATCAAGTGTCGGTAATATCGAGGAGAGAATGAACCGTCGAATCACTACATATTGTGACTGTCGGATTGTAAGTTACAAATGTACATAGTAAAGAAACACAATTTACCTAACTCTATACTAGACCAAGTTATACTTAATTATTCCTACGTGTAGGAATATCCTAACATCAACCGGATTCAAAGACCCATTATGATTCCTCTGTTTCTTCTTCTCCTCTCTGTGTTTCACCAAATTTTTCCAGCTAATGACCTCTTTGTTTCCAATGACCTCTTCCTCTTACGCTTTGTCTTCATGATGGTTTCTGATAACCTGTTTCCAATGAACTCTTTCGATATTCTTCTCTTGATAGCTCCTGTGACTTCCAATATTCTCTGCTCTGATATTCTGCAATACTCCTCTAATGTGTTCTTCTTCTGATGGCTTCTCCTCATGGCTTTGCTCCTGTTTCTTCACAGATCTGCTCTGCTTCTCCTTGGATTCATATCATCATTTAGTATCCTATAATATTTCCATATTGACATCAATAACAACCTAGATTAAGAAGCTAACTCATGTTGCCATTGATGTCAACCACTGGTAGAATAGTTGATGTATGGATGTATTCATTGTAGCATGGTTGTAGCTAGTTATGTGGGCATTGGGATGTTTGTGTTGGCATTGATGTCAACCTTATGAGTTCATGTTCTTATGTCAACCTCATGATGATGTAGATTGATGGAGTAGTTGATGTGTGTCAGTATGTGTTGGCATTGATGATCGATCCTATGATGATGGCACACTCAGATGTTGGCATTGGTTTGGTTGGTCATGCAGATCTACATATGATGGTGATGGTTGATGGCACACTAGTTGAGTTGTCAATTAGGTTTTCATGTCTATGATTATGAGGATGACTTTTTGTAGTGATGTGATGGCTTGATGATGGTGCTACAGAGTATTGTAGGTCTACCATAGGTGTTACATCTTATGGAGATGATTGATGGAGAGTGGGGGACTTGTTGGCATTTTAAGTCCACTTGGAAAATTACACTTGGGAGCCATGTTTAATCCACTTGAATATGTGTCATAAGTAAGGTCAGAGTTCTAGGAGTACATGTGCTTAGATAAGAAAAGGACCAATTTAAGGATGTTTGGAGCTCAAAAGAGTGGAAAACCTAAAAAAAATTGGGTGTATGATAGTTTCCTTCATAGGAACAACATACATACATTGGTTTGTTTCACAAGAGTAGCATATACGTTCTAGGAATGATTTTTCCTAACATTCCTTACAATGTTTGGGTAAACATTGACTTGATAATTCCTAGAAGCTTCGAAATTAATTGGAGAAGGTCGTAAAAGGTTTGAAATGGTCCTCCAATGATGCAAACACCTTAAGTGCACAAGTAGTGATGCTAGTGGATTGATTTGTTCCAATTTGTGCACTCTTGATCCTAGACCCAAGCTCAGTTTCATCCAACAGGTTTTATATTCTTGTCTTCGAAGCTTAGTGGTTGTTGATGGTGTTAGATGTTGAGTGTATGAGTGGAGAGAATGTTAAAGAGAATGTTGATAGATTGATTTTATTGCTTCATACTTTGAGTAGAGAATATATTTTTTAGTGAATGAATGTTAATGACTGAATAGTGAGCAGATCTTAAGCATGCTGCAGAATAGATCAGACTTGAAGTTGTTGGAGTAGAGATTGTTTGGAGAAGTTTTTGTATGTTGTTGGATCATATGTTGGTGATCCTCTTACACTTGTTTTTGCAGGAGCTGCTGATGCATTTGGCACATAGACATGGTGTCTTATGATGTTATTTGTATTATGCAACATTCTATTGTTGTGAGGCTATGATTGTTTTCAAATTTGATGTGGTCACGGTTTTGATTTGGAGAGCATATGTTTTGTGGAGTTTTTATTTGATTTTATGATGAGATATTGCTTTTGAGAACATGTATGCAAAGCCAAATTATTTTTGAGCGTGGAGTCTTAGATCTAATTTGAAAATTGATGAAAGGAGGTATGCATAGTGGTAGAGGAGTAATGACTTCATGGGAGAGGAGCGGTGATATCGAAGCTTCAACAAAAGGAACAATTTCTCATCCAATGATAGTTGGATAGTCTAATTGGGTTGGATGAGGATCGATTGATCATGGTGGATTTCAGTGGATGGTAGTACGTAGATCTATAGAGAACAATATCTTCCAAGCTGATCAGTAGTATTGATTCTCCTAGTCAATCGGTGTTGGCATTTGTATATGAGGTTGAGTTTCCATATTGATGGGAGTCAACAAGCTATGTAAAATACCAATTGCTTGACATAATAGAAATTAATAGCAGAGCAACAACAACAAGGGTGGTTTTTTTCTCGGAAGGGTTTCCACCAGAAATATTGTGTCTTATATGTGATGATGTGATTGTGTTCATTTTTTATTATTTAAATTGTTTCTTATGTTTTTAAGTTATGCTTATGTGATGCACATGTTTAATGAGTTGTTGCTAGCATATGTGTGATTCAGTAAGTGAATTAATAAAATGTAAAATTTGTATATAGATCACACTATTGATTCCCCTCATCCCCCTCAGTAGTGCTCAAAGGTTTCCAACAATTGGTATCAGAGACAGACTCTTGGTTGCATCTTGATCATTGGAGAGTTGATCTAGAGTTTGTTGGCAGAAAATTTGTTTGTTTGTTTTTTTTTTTTGTAGAATGGTTGTCCTCACTACTACAAATTACAAGGTATGGAGTAAAAATGTAAAATCTCAATTATTATCTTGTGGATCTAACTTTTGGACAGTAGTATGTGAAGGTTATGGCAAAGATCCAATTGCAGATAAAGTTTTGAAGCTAGATGCACAAGCAACATGTATAATCTGCATGAATCTTCATGAGAATGATATGAAGAGACTAGTCAATTTGAAATGTGCCAAAGAAACGTGGGACAAGCTAGAATCCATATTTGGGGATGCTACCAACAAAAATTTGGAAAATGAGAAGAAGAGCAAAAAGAAGAAGAAGAAGAAGAATAACAAGAAGGGCCTTCAAAAACAAGAATCTCAACCACAAGAGTCTCATTCTTTTAGTGCACATGATTCAACAGATGATGAGAAGAAGTTAGAAAATCTTGGACCCAAAGGTATAAATATTAATGATTTCTGTTGAGTTATAGTTTTGATTATTTAGATTTTGATCATGTTGAATTGGATAGTGAAGATGAGAATGTTATTAAGAGTCCTAGAGATGAGATTTCTAGACTAACAACTACATGCAAGGATCAGGAAAAATTATTGCAAATTTGTGATGATAAGGAGGCCACGCTCAAGGAAGATATTTTCAGCTTAAAGAGTCAATTGGTTGAATCAGAAAAAAATTTGAGGAAGGTATGAGGAAGAAATATCAATTGAAGGTAGAAGAGTTTGAGAGATTAGAAGCTGAAGTGTTTTCCTTGAGAAATCAGTGAAAGATGGAGACGAGCACAGTAGTCTTGGATAATTTTCTTGAGATCCAAAGATCACCATTGGAGAAATCTAGTCTTGGATTTCAAAAGGGTGAGTCTATTTTGCATGCAGTAAAAACACCAAAGAAGAACCCAAGAAACATGTAGAAACAATACCAACAGAAAAAGTGAGATCTAACAACAAAAGGACCAACAACAGAAAAACAAGCAAAACCAACTACAAAACTAGTAGCAGATAAGAAATCTTAAGGAGCACCTACACTCATAATACCTTTTGTTCCTAGAGATGATCGTGATAGATTTGTAAAGTTTCAAAGGAATCAAAGTCCTTTTGTTCCTTTTGTGCACAATATAGAATGTTACAGCTATCATAAGTTTGTGCATATTGCAGCAAATTGTTGGAGTGGAACGTATAGTCCAAATCAACATAGATTTCAGCAATATCAACAGCCAAGGAGAATAGGTAACAGGTATACTTGTGATTTTTATGGTTATTTCTAGTCATGTCACTTGTTTGGCCATAAGGCAATAGATTGCAGGTATAACCATTGGAGGAGAGACACATTTCATGAAAGGTTTAGATCTAGCTTGAGCAAAAGAAGAGTTGATCCTCTAGGCCATGTGGAGTGTTATATATGCCATATATTTGGCCATATGGCAAGAGATTGTTTGCCTCCTTGTTACTCAAGCCAAAACCATCAAAAGTAGCAAAAAAAAAGAGGATCTAACACAAAACCAATGAAGGAAGAAAACAAGCAGCCAAAGACTATTTGGAGAAAGAAGGAGCAACAACTCTTCAGCTAGTGAAGGGAATTTCCTCTTGCAGTCCATGATTATTTATACATATTTATATCAGATTGAAGAATTCATGAGAGGTGCATAACCTCAGGGGGAGCATATGACGAGTTGTTGTAGTAGCATATGATGAGTTCATTCGAGCCTTATGCACATTCAAGCCCACAAGATGAGCCTGTCTATTGGATGTAAATTGAGCTCAGGAGGAGCTATTCATGGTATGGATTTACAAGTGATATTTAATATTTTCTTCATTGCTTTTCACTCAATAATTTGTGATAGATTTATATGTTTTTTCACGAGTGAAAAATAGCACAATGTATATGATTTTGGTTTCACTGGCAAGTTGGTTGAAAAGATGGTACAATCATGCATAGAAGGAGATCATTAGTACATGATGCATAGAGATGACATGAGACATGGATTAACCATGTATGAGTTATCATATGATGATTATTATAGCCATGTATTTGTTATTGATTTGTCATTTTATGTTGGTTGAGTGTCATGTCCTTAGTGAGTTGAGTCATCATGGTGATAGGAAATTTTATGGAGTCATTTTGCAGCCACTTATATGGAATAATGATGATGTCACAATAATGATATGTCATGCATTTGAGGCATTGTTCCATAGGAGATGATTATAAAAACTATGTATTTCATTGATACATCTATGTGAAATGCTCATGAAGCCATGTACTTTATTGTATGTAGCTTTGAGTCATTTAGTCATGAGTCTTGAAGTCATGTTATGGTTATATGAGAGCATGTATGAGGTCTTATTTTTCTGCTAAAACCATGTATTTATCATGTATATGTCACTTGAGTTATGGTCATGTGGAGTCTTAGTCCATATGGTGCTTCTATTTGTCAAAGGAAGCATTGTTTGCAATGGAAGCGGTCATTTCAGCCCAACAATTGGTCTCTACAATTTGGAGATGGCATGTGTTCAGGGGGAGAACTATTTGCTCTTATTACTTCAGCCATAAATTGTTGGCATTATGATCCACTTGGGGGTGTTCATGTTGTGCCTCATGCTATGTTATGAGGCAAATAAGTCCCTCACTTTTAATGAGTTTAAGTCTGACCTCTGAGAAGAAGATAAGCTTAAATCAATTAAAAACATATGTTTTATCTTAAAATAATCCATATTCAAAATTGAGTGAATTTTAAGTGATTCTCATTAATATCTAAAGTAATACTAAAAAAGCTTCTCAATTTCCTATTGATTAGTTGATTTTCGTCTTTGCATCTTGAATGATGTTTACAAGTGTTTAAATTTATGCTAAGCAGATTATTGATCTCCATATTGATTAGTTTGTGTTTGTATAACAAGTCCCTTATCCAAGCTTCATGTTGATTAGTTTGTGCTAGTATATGAAGTCTATTACTCTTAAATGGTGGAATTCAAGCCTCGAAGTAGACGATAGGATTATGTCACTTAAGAACATGTTCTTTCTCTTAAAAGATTAGAAATTCAAATCAAAAGGAGGATAGAGTATGTACACCACTATAAAGTTAAACGATGAAATCATTGTGTGGAGAGGATCCCCTATTCCGCAAACATGGGGTCTTATACATCTGAATTTTTTCTCTAATTAAGTCGTGACCTTAAAATTAGATTGTCAATATTTTTATTTTAGATTTTTAATTATAAAAGTCTTCTTGATTTCTTAGATTTCTCTCATAAGTTTTCCAAAAAATGTCAGAACCCCAAATATTCACAACATATAAGCTCACCAGTAGTTGGTGTATCAAAGAGAACTTTACATTTTTACTAGAAACAATAGTATACCTTTTTACAGTGGCTCACAAGATTAAATAGGCTTTCCAACCTCCATTAATTATTATTTCCACACTATAGGATTAATTGAGCTTGTGATAAACGTCAATTCCAAGATATTTGTCTAAAAAAATCTCCAAGATATTATTGTTATACACTAAAATTAAGATAAGTGATTTGTTTAAATTTGATTATCATTACTTTTTTCTTATTAGTATTTATTAACATTTCAAATATGACACAAAAATGATTGAAAATTTTAATAAATTACTTCTCAAAATTAATAAATTTCCTTTTTGAAAATAATATTAACATTGCACTCACAAGTAACAATTAACAATTAAACTATACTCAACAATATTATCACAAATACAATAGAAATGGAATAAAAAATATGGTCTCTCTTACTCTCACCCATGGATGGACCATTTAAACTCCTTATGAATATTTCCTGATAAGGAAATTGCTTAATCTATATATAATGTGAAAATGGCTATAAAGATCTCTTGAACTATGTCAAATGGAGTGAATCTAATATTATAGAAAAAAGGTTAGTATCAAACAATCTTTAATAGAAAAACATATAACCACCAAAAATTACTCTTTATATTACCCTACATTTGCAAGATCATACCTTTCACAAAGAGATCAAGCATTTTCACGCCTTCAGTATGAGCTTGGCCTTCACAAATTTTTTGCCATCAAGTTCCAAGAGAGGAGGATACAGTTTGCACAGGATGGGAAGTATGTCATAGTCAGAGTGGTGTGATGTCAGCATGATGGAACCCTTCTTAGACTGGCATGGGATCTGAGCATCACATGGTTTCACGTTTCAGCTACCCTTAAGGGTGATCTAGTTCCTACAGGGGGACATCATTTAGATCTTCCATTAGGTTTTAGTAGTTTTTTCTTGGTGTGGGGGATTTTACCAACATCATAGGTTGGTCAACAAGAGGATACTAGGGGAATTTCATGTGGGGGAGACTTCATCCCCACAAGGATTATGTTGTGTCTTCAGGAATTTACTCTTGGAGTGGATGAGGTGGACTACTCAATAGGGAAGATTCATGGGGTCTTGGACAGATTCCTACATTATCATGATGCTCTACTTATTTCTAGTATGCAGAGGGATTTTGGTACCTGTATCTGGTTGGATAGTGAGTGGATATTGGTGTGCTTCACATTGATTAGGATGGCTTGGGATCCTAGTATTGAGGGATTCCTTCATGTCAGGAAAATGCTGAGATTGGGGATGACTCAGTGGTACATTTGGGACCCTACTATTATTAGTGGTTAAAATGGTGATCAACAATTAGAGAGAGCACTTGTTCAAGAATTTCTTGAGGACAAGCAATTTTTGGTGGCAAGGACTGTGATGTACCCAATTAATAATTTTGCTAAGGGAAATTATCATTTTTGCAATTTTGGCTAATAATAAATATTTTTAGATAAGTAAAATTAGGAGAAATAAGTTGTTATGGTATTAAATAAATTTTGGAGAAAAGGCAATGGTTGGGACTTAGGAAAATAATAAAAATTAAAGTGAACATAAGTTGTGAAGATAACCAAAAAGGGAAATTGAACCATGGGAAGAAGCAAACCATGGTATCAAAACATAGTGTGAGAGAAATCGAACCATGGTATGAGGAAGTGAAAGAAATAATAAAAAAAAAAAGGTAGAGCCTCATTTTGATCATTCTATTTTTTGCATTTCATTTCAGAATTAGAGAGTTTGCTTGAGCTTCTTAGCCAAGTCAACAAGTGGTGTTTAGAACAAGGAATTTCCAAGCGAAATTCCACCCTCATTTCAGAGAACTTCAGGTGTCTCCATAGTGAGGTAATTTGGGGACTCCAATTTAGGATTTCCACAAAGATTTATTTCAGATATTCACTCAATTTTCCACTCCTTGGGCACAGAGGCTATTCAAGTTTCTCATTGGAGGATCAACTATTGTGGATTGGATTCCCAATTATTTTGCAACAGTTGATAAAGAAGTGTTTTGCTGGGTATTGGAGCTAATTTTGGCCTAAAGTTTGAGGAAGGAATTTTGCAAGGATTTGGAGGAGTTTCCTTCAAGGAAATTGTGCACTCTTGTAGCATATTGATTTTTGTAGCTCATCGATACATAGTGAAGGCTAATTGTAGATTTTTTGGTTTCAGTGACTGGTGGATTTAGCCCAGGAATCTTATGGGTTTCTCTGGGTTTTGTGAAAGGAGTCTATGGCTAAAATTTCAAAAACAAATTGGTGATATTTGAGTATAAAATCATCATTCTTATAGTAAGGCGAATTTCTAGTTTAGTTAGGATTTTCACACTATTTGAGCATTCTGGGTTAGCTGGAATTAGCTCAAACGATTTATGGGTTTTATTGTTTGGGGGTGTGAGGATCTGTTATAGACATCTTTGGGCACTACAAACCCAATCATAAATGTCCATAAATGGAGGGATCCTAAGTCCCTAAAAGTGTTGCTTCATTGCCTAAAGGAACAGGGTCAGCTGATTACATCATCTCCCAGAAGTTCTCCACTAAAAACTACTCAGAAATGGTCAAAACTAGACCATACTGAATACCCAGTGCAGAGGGTATGATGCATATCACCTTCCCAATGTAAAGGGTGTGATGCATACTAAATGGCCCCTCTGTAGGGTGCGATGGTCAGGAATGGACAAATTGCAGGGACAATTTGCGAGGTGGAAGATCATGGAATCTTCCAGAAGCTTCCCCTTTGACACTTGCCTCTCTATTTTCAACCAGGGATGAGTAAGATATCATCAGTCTCCAAGTGGAATCAAGAACTATCAAAGAGAGGACACTAATCAAGACCCCAGAAGATGACTCACCCCCCTACAATCATCTATATATGGATCCCTCATCACAGAGATCCAGAGGCTGGAATCTTGTATATTGTAGAGAAGTGTTGTTGGTTTTCTGGTGAAACTTCATAGTGTTGGGTGATCTAAGCTTTACTTGAGGTGAAGAAGGGCTTTCTTGCTGGAGGATGATGCTGGGTCAGAACTATTGGTTGTAATCCTCTTGTTATTCTTGATCTTAATAAAGCTATTCAAGTTTTCCTCCATATTCTTGTAAGTTTGATTATATATGCATTTGTATGGTTAACGCATATCTGGTCCTGTGTTATTTATGAATATAGATCTCTGTTATTTGATAGTAGTATGTTGCTTTGATTCCACAGGTGCTCTTTGAAGCTGGGCAGACTAAGAAGAAGCGGCAAAGATCTATCAGGAAGGAGAGGAATCAAGTAAGGAACCAAGCGCAAGATTAAGGTTGGTTCCCTTTGTTCCACTCTTATCTATTTTCATAAAGGAAAGCGAAAGTAGACTTTACTTGTTTGTCTCTAAGATAGCTACTAGTCTTAGTGGGAATAGCAGCTCTGAGTGGACACTATTCCCGGTAATAAAATGGTGACTCCACTGGGGAGCGAATAGATTGTTTGTTAGTCTATCTTTGTTTATTTTATAAACTTACAGACGGATCCTGAAGTCAAGCCAGCTAGCCTTCGAACTGCATTTGTTATAAAAATGCAAAGTAGATCAATGCTGCTTCAGCCTATCTCCGGGTTTTGTTTATGAATTAAACAATCGATCTGCAAACATTCTAATTGCCCTAAGTGGTGGCTCTAGTAACCTCCTTAGATCAACCCTGTGATTTACATTTACTGAACATCACTTACTCGGCTTAAATCCCTGAACTAAATTGCAACTTGTGAGCAAAAATTGTTTAAAAGTCTCGCACTGGTACCATCACACCCTGCCTTCAAGGCAGTCTGTATGCATCGCACTTCCCTTGTGCAGTAGGTGCGTTGCATACTGAATTCCCTGTGTGACAGGTGCGATGGTCAGGGAAGGTTAACTTTACCTTCAGAATTTGGTTTTTTCCTCACTATTTTCAGTTCTATTAAGGATTTTTGTTGTCTGTGGTCAGTATATCTCTATGAAAACCCCCTTCTCTTCCATCATTCCACCTCTATTGTGCAAAGAACTGTAAGTATTTTTATGTATTGTGCGCCATTTTCAATTCTCTTTTGCAAAGAAGTAGCATAGTCGAGCTGTCATTTCTTAGTCTGAAAGTGTCATAAGTGTCATTTTCAGTTATATAAGAGAATCCCATTGTTCTTGATAGTCGATTATACAGTTACTCTTGTATACGATTTGAATTAGTAGTTTTTAAAGTGTCGAAAAACAATTTTTATTTCGAAATCGCAAAGTGTCGCCCTTACCCTCACTTCATTTTGAAAAGAAATTTGTTGAGTATTGTCACTTTGAAAATAATTCATATTTGCACTTGGCTTTCTTATCATCATTCATACGTTAAGAAGGCTGAAAACAAATACATGCATGTGCATTTGCATTTAGATTTCTTGGTTTGATTTAGGACAGTGCATTTAGTGTGTGCTCTGTGCTCTTTGTTGAAAGACTCTCAGCTTTCTTTCCTTAGTAGCTAGGATTTTCATTGCCAAAAGAAGATTAAACAGTTGTTTATCATCTTAGACTGCATTTTAGGAATTGTATACACATCACACGGTGAACCTGAATGGAAAATTTTTAAACAAGATCAACTTAAAATAAATTTAATGAATCTAAAAATGCTTTGGAACCTAACGCATAACATCTAGAGGTCTAGGAGAGATGTATTCTGGCGTCATAAAACCTGGTAACTGTTGTTTTCATTGTTGGTTGGGTGATTCCTCCACTCTGAGACGACAAGTCGAGTATATATTGGGAGACCACAATAGGCTACATCCTTTATCCTTAGGAAGCCGTGTCTGCCGCCCTATCGATCGCAATGCACTGAACATAGCATTCGGGAAGATTGACTATCGTACCGTAAAAATTATTTTGCAGTTTTGCGATTGGTTTGGTAATCCCCTCTGCCTAGATTTCTAGAGAAGCCTATTTTTCTCCTTTTCAGACTCTTTAAAAGAAAAGGTCCATCTGATCACTTGTCACTTCAGGCTCATTAAAAATCAAAGGCAACTAGAGTCATCTTTTATTTTTTCTCGACTCTTTAAAATTGAAAAATTTAACAAGTTTTGTCAAAACGTCTAAAATTTATTTTAATCAGAATAACATCACAAATTCCCTCGTTGGTCTTTAGGTTGAGAAAAATGAAGTCTACCAACCAAGGATTTCCCCTTGGAGGAAATTCTAGTCCTTTCTCCTCTTGGGGAGATGTTGGTGCACCCCATATGGCCACATTGTCACTTCCAGGATTGACGATTGGTTTTCCCATATGGCTCTTCTCTACCTCTGTCGTTCAGAATATTGTAATTCCTGAACAGTCAAGTCAGTAACTAGATGACACTAGAGTTACCCCCCAACCTTCTACTTCATCTGTTTCTCCCTCTCCTACTTCCTCTTCGCTTGATAAAGCTAGTAAAGCTAAATATCAAGTAACTGAGAAGAAGAAGAAGCAAAAAGAGAAAAAAGAAAAGAAGAAGGAGCCAAAAATGAAAGGGGGAAACCATGCGTTATCTAGCGAAAATCCTCACACTGCACCGTCTAAACCTAAATCTCCATGTGTCATTTGCAATGGAGACCACTATCATTGAGATTGTCCCTGCATCCCTCAGACCTTAAGGGACTGGTCTCCTCGTTTGCACAATCTGGTGTCATCAACCTCTGATGATCATGTTGAAAGCACACCATCAACCAGTGAAATTGAAGTATCTGGACAAAAAAGGAATCACAAATTTCCTTGTAAATTGTGTGAAGGAATTCACGTCGTCCACCGTTGTCCCTTCCTAGACAAAGCTAAAAGATTTTTGGATGACCGTCCTACTTCATCGCTACGACTCCCTCCTGGATATAAAAAGCTCTTGCCAAGTCCATCACTGTTTGAAAATCTGGCTGGCATGTCATTGTGGTTGGTTGAAACGTCTATCATTGAAAATGAACCCTTTGAATCCATACCAAACGAAAGTCAAAAGGTCGAGGCGGAAGTTGACCCAGTCTTGCCTTCAAAATGTTCATCTTCAAATGATAGCGTCACTGAAGAGAAAGAGAATGACACAGTTCAAATTATTTTCTTAAACACAGACTTCGATGAATTTGGGGGCAGTCTACTCGTTCCTTTATCGTAGGAAGGAATTTCATCAGAGTCATATCCGGCCGTCTATTCGGTCCCACCTCCAAGCAACCTAGTCATTTACTTCGACTGGAATCTACTAGGCAGACCCCGTTTACCAGCTAGTGTACCATTCTGAATCATTGTACAAGCTTATAGAATGGTCATGGTTGGTACCATCATAGATGAAGGGGCTTCTGTGAGTATCCATTCCTCAATTTCTTGGAAAGTGCTTGGTTCGCCATCACTTTTGCCTGAAATGAGAAATCTGACAGGTTTTGACAAAGGAACCAGTCGACCATTAGGGATCCTTCCAAATGTGCCCATTACTTTGATAAGGAAAACCATTCACATGAACGTGAAGGTAGTCCGAGGACCCCTGGATTATAATCTACTCCTTGGACGTGACTATATTTATTGCATGGGAGTCGTCGTCTCCTCACTCTTTAGAGTAATGTGTTTTCCACATGAAGGCAGAATGGTCAAGCTCATAGACCAACTGTCATTCCCCGGTTCACACATCGCAAATAGTCAAATTCCATCCCTAAATGGTCTTTTCACGCAAGGAATGTCTCATTGATCTCCAGTCCGTCCACCTGATGAGCGCTAGTGATTCAGGAGGATGTGGCGGAAACCCAGGGGGCATGCACCCTGGTCTGTTTCGACAGGAAAACCTTGGGTATAGAGTAAGTTTCCGCGGAGGATATATGACTAGTCTGACACACCCATCCTCACAGGAAAATTGGATTAGGCTAGAATAAGATACCTTCATTAAAGTTATGTGAGTGGAGGCATCTGCGCCACTCACCTTTGTCTATTTCAGTAGACATCGCTAAGGAAGAATTTTCTCTGCAACGCGGATGGAACTTTCATGGTAACCTGGGAAATTTTCGCTATACCTGGGGGCATGCAAACCTTTCTACATGCAAGCGAAGAGCGACCATTTATTTTTTAAATTTGTAGGTCTTCTAACCCTTTAAACTTGTAAGTCTGGTCGTTTCCTAGCTTGCATAAAGAAAGGATCCAGGGCAAAGCTTACAAAATGTGCAAGCCCTATAAAAAATGGCATCTTAGATGAGACATCCTTATTATATGACTGACGAGCAATGTTACCGCAGGGTTCAAGCTCGTTTAAGAATAAACCCGCCACGAGCAGTTTTAACATGGAATTTAAGCACGTTAAAAAAAATATATAAGCAATGAGCAAATGTTTCCCCCAGAGTTTAAGCTCATTAACAAATGAACCGGTAAATAACCATTATGAATGCCTTATTGTCAGCTTTTGAGCCTTGGTCGTGTTCTCATCATCACCTCCACTCCGATTTTTAGCCGATCATTCACCTCCATTTGATTGTTTACCCTTTCAAGGAACATCTACGAAGAGTGATTCTATTAGCCATCCTTGTGACACTGCCGTGATTGGAAAATTATAAACCTTACCTGGAATCAGCTACTACTCCAAATCATCACTCGTTCCTCGAAAAACGAGTCTCCTTTAAGCTCTTTTCAACTGACGTGTAAAATATGAAAAGATTGCCAAGAAATTAGCCTCTCCGGCTCATTAAAGTCATCGAAAGTGTTATCCCTCCTCTAGATTTTAATCTTTTTGGACCCGAGGGATTATTACACAAAAATATCGAGCGCTTGTCTTGTTCGGCTCATTAAAACTATCGAAAATTCATCCCTTTTGTA
>APFE031094179.1:0-13682 GCA_000404065.3 Pinus taeda | reverse complement strand
TACATATTTATACATGCCGAAGCATCCAATACCATGGACCGAAAACCATCACCTCCAAAACCATGGACCGAAAACCATCGCGTCCAAAAAACATGTGCGAAAATCATGCACAAAACCATAGGTGGGTCCGCCCAACCTAACATAGGGTCCAAAACCAAAATTTCCCGGGGTGCTGCCCCGGACCCCATAAAGTGGGGTTACGGGTACCCCTCAAACCCCCTGTTAACTATGTGAAAAGAATATAACATAACCCAACAATTTAGAGAAGGCCTATGATAAGGTGAGTTGGTCCTTCCTTACTCTGATTTTATTAAATATTGTTCTAGATTATGCAGCCACGGAGTGGATAATGGCATGTATATCTTCAACAAATTTTGTTGTCCTTATTAGAAGTAAACGTTCTAGTTTATTTAAGAGCTACAGAGGGCTAAGGAAAGGTTGGCCTTTATCACCTTTCTTGTTTCTCATTGTAATAGAAGGACTAAGAAGATTGATTGGTAAAGAAAGAAAAAATGGTAAGATTGAAGGAATTGAAGTTGTTTCTCAAAAAGTGGTTACAAATATTTTGTTTATGGATGATGTTTTATTATTTAGCTTTGGTTTGATGAAGGATTGGGAATCTTTTAACATAATTATTAATCTCTACCGTGAGGCCTCTAGGTTAGTGGTTAGCCTTTCTAAATCCTCCTTTTATCGGTCTTTGATGAATCAGTAAGATTTAGACATCACTAAAAGTTTTGTTCCTTCTGATGTTAAATCTTAAGGAGGTTTCAAGTATCTAGGTTTCTTTTTAAAACCTAATGGTTACAGGAAAGAAGATTGGCATTGGCTTCTAAAAAAAGTGGAGGAAAGGATTAATAAGTAGACGTATAGATGGATTTATTTGGGAGTTTGTTTGGTCCTTGTAAAGGATTTTTTAGAAAATATTCATATTTATTCGCTCTCTTATGAAGGCACCAAAAATAATCTTAGACTCCATTAGACAAAAAAATGTTTAGTTTTCTATGGTCTCGAAAGAAAGTGAAAGAAGGAATTGATAAGCCTTTGGAGCTAGTAGTTCACCCACCTAAGGGTGTTCTTCACAACTCAACACACAACCCCAATGATAGGGCTTCCAACTACTATAATATTTTCAAAGATTTAGCACAAGCATCATGTGCCATGTTTGCTTTGGAGGTTTAGTAGAGCTATCATATGCAATGTAAAGCCTTGTTTGTTGAAATATGTAACTAGGTTCAGTCTTCATAATGGCATATGTAATCATAATTTTATGCATTTAATGAAAAGAGAAAAATAAATTTATTATTTGTGTTCTTGCGGCATGGGTTTCATGCTCAAGGGAATTTTACTTTTAGGTCAAGCACCCATTGAGTGCTTCTAGGTTTGTCATAAATTCAATTGATTCAATGTCATGTGAAGACACATTTGGGCATGTTACATATTGTAAAAAAAAATTATTGAGTCAAAATAGAGTCAAAAGACCCTCCAAGACCTCGTCATGGCACAAAGATCAATTTGGACTACATGAAGGGACAAGTTGGCCTCAAGATAGAAATTCGTACCCCTCACAAGCCTATAAATAAGAAGGAATTCAAACTCATTTGCAAACTCACTCAAGCAAGTTTGATCTCCTCAAGGTAGAGGTTAGAAAAGGACGAAGAAGAAGAAGAAGATCAAGATCAAAGGTTTGGGCCTTTCTCTCTCTCTCTTTCATTAGGGTTTCTACAATTTATGGGTTTGACGAAATTTTGAAGTTGCATCAATGTTGTGAAGCTGCAAAGTCGAAGCTATGAAGCTGCAAGGTCGAACTTGTGAAGCTGCAAGGTCAAAGTTGTGAAGCTGCAAGGTCGAAGTTGTGAAGCTACCTCAAGATAAAAGCTATGAAGCTATTAGGTTGAAGTTGTTGAAGCTGCATCAAGGTTGAAGTCATGAAGCTTCTAGGACGAAGTTGTTGAAGCTGCTAGGTCGAAGTTTTAGACATTGTTGCTAAGGTCGAAGTTGTTGGAGAAGTTCCTGGAAGGTCGAAATTTGTTTTTGGAAATTGTGTAAGGAAAATCTCATCAAGAAGGAAGGATGACTTGGTCTTGGAGGGTCTTGGTCAAGGGTCATAGGTCTTGTAATTCGTCAATTGAAGTTTAAAAGAAGAGAAGGATTCTAGTGTGTTTTCCTCGTAGTTGGAGAGGTTTTGGCCCTACCTAATCGCCTATATCTTGTGTCATATTGTCTCATTGTTCTTTATGATTTGGTAGTTGTTTGATGACAGAGAATGTTGGGAATCACGATTTCCGTTAGACCAAAACCCATAGGTGTTAGGCAATGATCACATCACAGAGATAAGGATCCACAAGAGGTGGTTAGTCCATGTCGCAAAACAAATGGGAAGCGTTGGTTTAACCAATGTACAATAATCTCCTCCCCAACACGAGCCAGGTGTGTATCGAACTCGTGACCTACACTCTGATGCCACTTGTTGGGAATCACGATTGTCGTTAGACCAAAACCCACAAGTGTTAGTCAACGATCACATCACCAGAGATAAGGATCCATGAGAGGTGGTTAGTCCATGTCATGAAACACAAGGGGAGCTTTGGTTTGTCCAATGTCCAACAGAGAACACTAATAATAATAAAAGAAAGAATAAGTTAATCAAGTAAAACATACATCACAAGAAGTTACCAAAGTAAGAGAAATCACCTGCACTTGTTGCCCCCCTCGATTTATCAACATTCTTAACCATTATCAAATGGGTTGATTCCTCATAGTTGAATTTTATCACCTTTGATGTTGATGCAAGTTAGCATATATTATCCCATTAGGCTTCCTTCCACATCTTGGTAGGTATCTAAAACATGGTTATCTAGCGTACTATTATGGATGAAGAATCCTTCACTTGCAGTGATGGCTTCATCGAGATGGAAAGCCCTTGGTTCAATCACTTGTGTAATCAAATACCACCCTCTAGGAATTCAATGTCCACACTTTTTCACCTGAAGGAGTTCTCTCTTCTTTTTCCATCAAGCTATGGGGCAAGATCATTCTTGTTGATACCGAAGTCGTTGACACCCCTCTCGAATATAATATGCTTCTTGGACATAGTTGGTTCTATGCTATGATTATTGTTGTGTTGTTCATCTTTTGTGTTCTTTTCTTTTCTCATGAAGGAAAGATCATTATTATTGATAAACTTGAGTATTGTATGTCAATGACCAAATTGACCACTACAAGCACCACGGTGCCATTTTTTGGAGATAACCCTCTAGCCTATGACAATTTAGTTGGAGGATTGTTTAAGAGATCATAATTAATGGGTGTTTTCCCTATGCCACCACCTGATGTTCTACATACTATAATTGTTCCCATGCATATGATCTCATACATCACTAGTGGATCTCATCAATCACATGACCCTTAGGCAGTGCCATCTCCTTTAGATGTAGCTTTTATGGTGAGTATAGGTCCTTTCTATCATAAGAGACTTCCTCTCTAGTGGCCCCATAAACACCTCTTGATGTTGATCATAAACTCCATCCTAATATGGAAAATGATCATGATTCTTTGCCCACATGGGTCGTCACTCCACCTATTTCACATGACTCCATTGATGTCAAGTTCCCTTCACAATATACTATCTTAAAGATCGTGGATTTAATTCATAATCCAACGTAGGATATGCCTCATGATGCCTCTATTATCCTCAATTTGAAATTGGTGGAGCTTGTAAAAAAAAAAATCTTAAATCAGGTGAGGGGGCATGTACTAGGTTATCCAATAAAGTACCACCGTTGGACCGAGTGAATTCTTGGATTTCTAGTACCAAACTTCCCAATGAATTTTCTAATCCAAAGCCCACATTAATGAGTGCCTTGTACCTCCATTGTTTCTTGATAACCATTTTCAAGGAGCTATACTTTCTCATGAGACCACTCATATTTTATGTCATCTGGTTGTTCTTAATAATGATGTGATTCTAGGTTTTCATAAGAATCATCAACCCTTAGGAATGTGGAAATTCAACTACATGTGGCATAGCCTTGACATGGTGTGCCATATACACTAACAATGGTTCATGAGTTTATACACATGAATCCTTGGCCTATATCCAATGGTGGGAACTACATAACATAAAACTATTAAATTATGTTGTGCCTTGTACATATGAATTTTAGCTTTGGTTTAGTGTGTGATGTGAGAACTTTTTATTTTTGAGCATGGGTTACTTCGGTTTGATGCTTATTAAGCTTGATCTTTGTCTTCCCTATATACAATTTTTTTTCTTGGAAGAAGAAATTCTTCTTATTAATTTTTTTTTCTTGTATTTCCCAACCTCATATCTTGTCAAACCTTAAGAATTAGGTGTGAGAAAAAGGTTTTGGGCTCTGTAAAAAAAAAAAAAAATTGGCTAAAAAAGGGGAAATCATTTTGTCTTTGTTTTCGAGAAGGGTTTCTAAAAATCCTATATATAAAGTTGTAAAAGAAACTTCCAATGTGAAACATCTTCTTCTAATTAGCGATTTTATGTCACAAGATTTACTCGAAACTCCTATTTATGAGTCCTTAATAACTAAAGAAAATCAATTTGTAGGTTTTTCTTCAAGGACTTCAGATCTTAATATGGGATCTAAGTTCTGAAAGGTCTCCCCAATTCAAGATTCCCAATTCCCAACTACAGAGACCCCCTATAATGATACACTGTTTAAAAAACCTTTAAAGGTTTTCTCTCAATCAAACCCTATTGTTTTTGGAGATTAATCCAATGTTACCATTAGAAAGAATAGGGGACAAGGGAGAAAGGCCATTGGAGTTGGAGTGATAAGTGGAGGTTTTGTCAGCAATGATGACATTTTCAAACATTTGTCTCCAAACAAAGATTTTGAGTGTCTTAGAGCTTCGAAACCCTTTGTGGTTGTTTCCAAATGATTTTTTTGTCTCTTAATTTTAGAGAAGCGGAGAGAGCTCCTACATTTACTTCCCTAAAGAGAGTGTTATTTGTTCATAAGCCTAATGTAGTTTTATTTCAAGAGACAATGTCTTCTAGGGAGAAGATTAGAGATTAGTTTCTCAAATTTCGTCCAAATTGGAACGTTCGTATTGTTGAATCTAAAGTTCTAGTAGCTTGGAACTCTGCAATGTTAGATTGGATTCCATTTTAAACTCCAACTGGTGTCTTTATTGAAGGAAAGGTAAGGGGTATTGATTTCTATATAAAACGCGTAAATTATTATGCCCCCTGCTCAAATAAGGAAGACTTTTGGAATCAAATAAAAAATAGTGGTTTATTTTTAGAAGAAGGTTTAATATTTACAAGAGATCTCATTCTAGTTGTTTTCTCAAAAGAAATTTGGGGAGAAAAGTCTTGTTTCGATCCTTTGGTTGGGATCTTTACAAAGTTATTTTATGATTCAAATTTAGTTGAAGCATCCCATCTCCTTTAGCCCCAGATTGGAGAAATGGTAGAATGGGAGAGGAGGTTGTAGCCAAGAGGCTAGATAGGTTCTTGGTTAATGGAAACCTTTTCGAGTCATGTGGAAAATACAGATCTTGGATAAGAAATTTTGAGTTGTCTAATCATATGCCTATATTTCTACAATTGGACCTAGGTATAGACAGATTAAAATTTTCCTTCAAGCTTAATCATGTTTTCCTAAATGATTTTTGTTTTCATGAGTTGGTCAAAACTTGTTGGGGGAATTTAATTTTTGATAATTCTCTTTCCCCTATGGATAAGTTGGTTTTAAAACTGAAGATGTTGAAAAAACTTGATATTGGTTGGTAGAAAGATAAATATAAAGCTTCAGAAGGGGAAATAGTTGAGATTGAAGAGACATGTAATTTGGTTTGCATAAATTACCTTTTTGAAGGTTTTTATGAGTCTCATAAAGAATAATTGATTAAACTAGAAAGAAGAAAGAGGGAGATCCTAAAAATACAAGAAGAAAGTTGGAGATTAGAAAGCATAATGATTTTGGCTCAAAGAAGGAGATGATAATACTAAATTTTTCCATAAGGTAGCTAATTAGAGAAGAATTCAGAATTCTATATGGGATTTGGCCATGGCTCGGGGATAACTTTTAACCAATTGGAGTTAGAGGAAGCTACTAAAACACATTCCTCTACTCATTTTATTAAACTCGAAAATGAAAATATTGTTTCTTATCTACAAATATTACAAAACTTGATCCGTATATAAACATGAACGCAACAAATTATAGATATAACCATAAATACAGAGATGCAGTAGAAATAATACTTCATTTCATTGATGTAAAATACTGAAATATGCTTACAAACAGAAATGGAAATAAACCAGCTAGGGCGATGGTAGCTTATCCCTGAGAAGAGATGTGGTGGCTACATGCCTCTAAATTGTCTTACAATGAGGCTCGAAGGCCTATTTATTGTTGAAAAACAATGGAAAACCCTAAACATCCAAAACCCTAACCCTAGGAGATGAAGTGTCAAACTATGGGCCCCGTTTTGGGAAAATTGGTACATCAACTACACGGGGTCGTAACTTTGGCATACGATTTGTGTTTGACGCGCACAATACCTCGTTAGAAAGATCTATCCAAGGACTACAACTTTGGGATGAGCAACATTGATCCATGGACCCATGTTGCTTCCAGTTTTCCGAAAAAAAGAAATGTCATTTAGGGCCTCAAAACGGCTCCGAAAGTTCAGGACCCGAAAAACTGCCAAAAATAGTAAATTGTGCTACAAATAGGGAAACTGAAAAATAGAAAGAGACATTTGTTATGATGAATGTTCATGGTTTTCATCGTGTAAAAAGGATAAACTAATACTTGGTAACAAAAAATAAACTAAGTATGAATGTTAGGCGTAGTCCACGGTCATAAGTATTGGTTAAAAGAAAGTGGTTAGTGGTGTCACACCTCGCTATAGTGCGATTGGAAGAGTACTGCGAGTGTAAGGGCGTGACAAGTGGTATCAGAGCTGGTGAACTGAATCAAGGAGCTGATTCTACAAGAAAGACCGAAGACTTGAAAAGGAGTTCAATTTTCGCAGGTTACAAGTGGTATATCAGGGTGATTCAGGTGAATGGTGAAAAAAGTGTAATACGTGTTTGGGCCAAGCTAAACGACGAGACATAGCAGGTTTGGAAGAATGCAAAGGGAAGCTCTTGCTGACCTTATACAGGTTAAAGCGGATGAAAGAAGAGAATCCATGGATTCAAGATAAACTTGAAGTCTTAGAAAGGAATGTTGAAGACGAATTTCTTCAATTATGTTGGGCAATGGAGCAAGATGAAGCTGCAGATTGCGATGACGAAGAAGAGGAAGTCATGATGTTTGAGGATGTTGCAGATATGACAACGATGGAGGATGAACTTGAGATTAATCAAGTTGGACCAGGATCATGTAGTTTGCAAACATGGGAAGATGAGGATACTCACATGGAGGAGCCTCATGATAATGTAATTATTATTGATAGTTGTGTTTTAGTTGAGCATTTGGTAGATGAACCGTATGCAGAGAAGAGAAAAATTAGTTTGTCGATGCAAGGGAAGATCTTACCATGGATGTCTAGGATGAGACCTTGTATGGAGAAGCAAGGATCGTTGACTGTTACAGGACTTATTGGAGTTGTTTGTGACCTTGTGGTAAAAGGTACAAAGGCTCGTGACAAGGGAGGAACATGAAGATCATTGCGGAGGATTAGGTCATGCTTTAACCACATGGAGGAATTGGCTAAGTGCCTGACATAACTCATGGAAAGATTAGAGAAGGGCACACACTTGAGTATGGTGATACTTGGGTGGACTTCTCATGGTCGAGACCAAGAGGAAGTCTTGGTGGAACCTTCAGTGGGGGAGCCATGGTGGAAGAGACTCATGTGATGATGATATGGTTGGGTGACCGAGTTCATTAGACCGATTTGCAGGCTTAGATGAGGATGACCGATTGTTGTGATGGGTTTATCTAGTTGGACAACATGGACAACTTGAGTCAAGGACATTAGGTTGGAGACATGGAGCATGGCAGTCTTATGCAAAGACGTTATGCAGGAGCACTTGTAGAGGTGTCACTTATGGGCATCTAATGAGGAGTGCCAAGGCAAGGATGTTGTGCAGGTGGATTTGCTGGTGCGACATAGAGATGTTTTATTTATGAGCCAATGAGAGGTTGTGCACTCTTGTACAACAAGGCCATGTACTGTTTGGATTTGTGAGCAGACTATGGAGCATTCCTACTGCATGAAGAGCTAAGGCATCTTGCAGAGACCTTTGGGCCAAGACATGTATGCTTACTGGGATGTTGGTTGGAGATGACTCATGGAGCTCATGATGACATGAGGTTGTGACTTTTGGGGACTTCATATATGATGGACTTAGAGGATCTGATGCATTGAGAAGTTGAGGTTAGGGACTTTGATGCAGGATGGGGTCCATACTTTTGACTACATGTATGGGTGTGCTTGGAAGAGTGACTTGATGAGGAGGATCGATATGAGACACTTTGGAGTGATAGAGTTGCAACAATCATGATACCTTGGTGGCAACACTTGGGCATGGGTTGAGCCAAGACTTAACCACTTTTGGTACATGGGAGCTAATTGATCTATGATCATGGGCGGCACATGGGAGATGAGGCAGGTGTATACTTGTTTCTATAGCAAACTTGAGGGATGGCACATTACAGATATGATGGAGGTTGCTCCATGGACCTGGATGTGGCACATCGAGAGTCGGGTTTGATGAGAGGATCTCTTCACTTTGAGGAGATGGATGTTTTGCAAATGGATGATGATGTTGGATAGATACGGTTGATTTCATGCAGTACATTGGTACCAAACATCATGGACAACATGTTGCAGATGAGATGGAGACTACTTCATGGACCTGGGCATGGCTTACTTGGATGGAGATGGATTCTTGATCGAGTTGATGATGTGACAAGATGTTCTCAGAAACCACTGATGATGGCATGAGGATGTGCATTCTCATGGTTTGAGCGTGACAGTTGGATTAGCTACCCAACTAGTTCATGTCATGGGGGCTATAGCGTGTGCACAGATGTGTTAGCATTGTGTTAGAGTATCATGGCAGCAGTTCACACGAGGACGATACATGATGAGACCAACACGAGATGTTGCAGTGAGCATGTGGCTTGAGATGGAGGGACCAGCGTTCCACAGTGGGAGTAGCTTGTGCAGATTACGACGGAGGTGGTTGATGATCATGGATTGAGAAGACATTCCGATGTATAACATGCCAATGGAGTATATGCCTTGGTATGGATATCTTGGTGATAGATGGTTGCCAGGATGAGAGATTGTCAAGCACGACAATGATTTCAAGTGGGGGAGAACGTAATGCCCACAACAGCATGGTGGGAGAACGCACGAACCAAAACAAAACATATGCGATGGAGTTTTGGTGGACGGTTAGACATATCCGTGAGGATGGTCCTGGGTGCCCTGACCGATGGGTGGGCCGACGGGTGAACCAACGAGCAGGCGGGCGGTCACCCACATAACGGGTGGGCCGACATGCAAACGAAGAGTTGAAGCCGATGGAGTTGCATTTGGTGGCAAGTCGTCTGGGTAGCCACACAACTAGCGGACAAGTGTATGAATAGGTGGAGGTGAGTTGTGGAGGAGAATTAATCAAGGAGCTCGCAAGTCTTGGAGTAGAGTGCGAAGTTCTGCAGTTGGACTACAGTGCGAATGTGCCTGCATGACAGGTAGAATGGCGGGTGAACCGGGCAAAGGCAGACGTGCACAACGGGCGAACCAGGGAGGGTGTTTGTGCAGGGTTGAACGACGGGAAAACCGGGTAGGGCATTCGTGCAGGGCTGAACGACGAGCAAATTGGGTAGGGTGTTCACGCAGGGCCGAACGACGAGCGAACCAGGTAGGGCGTTCATGTAGGGTTGAATGACAAACGACCCAGGTTGGGTGCCGGGTGAACGAAGGTGTTTGGGTTTGTGAACAGGGGCTGCGACCAGCATGCAGAGGGCACCTAGGTTGGGTGACATGGACATGAGGAGTGCGCCCAAGTTGGGCAAACGACACGGAGGTGAAACGAAGTGCAACGGAACGAAGGCGACTGATGTGTGGACATGTCGGGTAGGCATGCACGGCGACACAGGTGGGTGCCCAAGTTGGGCAAACAACGCGATGAGCTAAACGAACGTGTTCAGGGGTGAACGAAGTGTTGGGAAGAACATGCGGCAACCATTTGGAGGTGCTGACGACGCTGAACAACCGAGTTTGCCGAAAGTTGTAAAATTGGCTAAGTGTAAATTTAGGGTTTCCTCCAAGATTTAACTTGTACATGAAAATTATATATATTGATATATGGGTAGACTCACATCGGGGAGTTGCCTCTCCCTTTATACTGTTGTGCATTTCTATATGTTAATGATGTTATGATGAATGTTCATAGTTTTCATGTGTATAAAGGATAAATTAATACTTGGTAACAAAAAATAAACTAAGTACAAATGTTAGGCGTAGTCCACAATTATAAGTATTGGTGAAAAAAAAATGGTTAGTGGCGCCGCACCTTGCGATAGTGCAGTTGGAAGAGTACCGCCAGTGTAGGGGCATGACACATTGGACTTGAGTAGAGATTTTTTTTTTTTATTGTTATAAAATGGTAAAACAACCAAGCAAATGATCCTAACTTGATTGGAAATGGATAAATTTAATACAAACTAGTAGATTTGGCCATAAAAAATTAGAACTAGAAGCTAAAGTTATTACTTATTGTATTGCATAGGGAAAGATTGAACAAAGTGCCATCTACCACCACATTTGCACTAATTTTATTGAAGGAAATCATAATCTAAGTGCTTATTGTGAAATGAACAAGTCAAAATCCTAGCAAATAGTTTTTGATTTAAAAAACATAGAAACACGAAAATGGGATTTTTTGTTGTTGTTGTTAAAATCCTTCTTGATTCTAGTACGCAATAAAAATCCTTATCATAAGTTCTATTTTTTCTTGAAGACCCTTAAGAGTTGACATGGTTCCCTCCTTTAGACTACCTAATGCAAAAGAAGTAGATAAGATAAGATAAGATTAAGATAATTATATCTATGTCCAACTAATGACCACAAAGTAGGTTAAAGGGACTGTTGAGTACACTAATGTATATACTAAGTGGGAGGACCAAACGTTCTCCTATAAAAGATATAATGCATGAAGGAAATCAAAGATACAATGCATGAAGTAAATCAACATTTGGCCCTAGTGAAGAAGATCCATGACCTAATAGGTCTGAGGATCAAACTCATCTCTCCTAACATCTGAGGCTGAATGAATAACGTTGAAGAAACTCAACAATGACTGTTGGCCCGATGAAGAGTCGATGGCAAGTGCAGACTGTCCACTAAATCGTGTTCTGGGGGGGTTCACATATTGTTTAACGCTGGAGGACCTAGTCTGTCTCCCAGGAACGGATATGAGATAGAACTGTTGTTGATATCTCTTGTGGCAGGGTGAGGTCCCATGGATCCTCATTGATCTGGAGTCTAGATACGTATTGGTATCAATCAATCTCTTGGTGCCTCTGTCTAAATCTAGTACCCTAAAAAATGTCGTGATCCTCTGTGTGAGGTCTGGTCTGATGGGATGCTGAAGAATATGCACTCGAAACCTAAGAGCCTCTTGCATATATAGGGCCAAACATCTCTGATCAGGGTACCTGAAAAAGTTGGCGAGGGTCCGAGAATCTCTTAACAGGCAATGAAACCTTCCTCTTATCTCATAGTAGACAGGGCATCCAAGGATGAAGTTCACCTCGATCTCCACTTCCAGTAAATGACATACCTGGCAGAGTCTATCTAGTCTATCCACCTAGTGCTCTATGTCTACTTGAAGTCTATGAGAACCTACTCTGAACTGGCCTAGAGGAATTTGAAGAGCATGCATCCAGTGGCGAAATGTATACTGGGGTCGAACAATGAGCCCGTCTTTCAACTCCAAGAAGTGCTCAACATAGAAGGCCATCTTTGAGCACAACCCTCCTAGAGGATTGACTTAGGTGACCTGGACAAACTACCTGTAGATGTCCTCCCTGATGATCTTGTTTAGCTCCTGTCTAGTAGGTAAAAGGTGACCAAGAGCATCTGAGGAATATCTGAAAGGAGGGAGATGATCCAACTGAATTCCAACTGACTCTATGAGGTTTGAAACTCCTGTAAACCAACATCTGGCTCGGCCTGAGGCAGTAGAATGGGCAATAGCCTCAAAAGAGCAATATGCCAAGTAAGGATAATGGTCCCTATTCTTTATCGAGTATGCCAAGCCCTAGACACGATGCAAGAATGAAACCAATCTGAAGACCATCTCAAGCCAAAAGGGCTGAGCTCCAAACTCTGCAAGGATGATGTGTTGCGGCACTATCAGTTTGCACCTAATGATGCAGTGGAGAAGAAGAATCTGGACTCTCTCAGTTGAAGCCTGGTCTGACTCAAGTAAAGACGGTCCCCAAATCTCTCAGCCTTATAGAACAGTGGGACAAATCAAGGTGTCCATGAGGCTCATCTTGGACGAGATGTCCTGGAAGTGATGTCGAAAGCACTGTCTCTCGAGAAGGGATAAGGATCCATATTCTTTGTTGATATGAGGCTAAACTAGGGCATCGAGATTAAGTGATTTGTCTTCTATTAGTAATCACTTGTGAATTTTTTTTATGTTCTTAGAGATTAGGATCTTCCTTTGGAGAGATATTATTATTCCTCTTGAAGCCGACTTGAAGGGAGATGTTTTATGCTTGTCTTGGAAGGCTATTTATACTTATCTAATGACTCATACACAATGTAACATGTCCAAGAATGGTCCTCCGTACATGACATAGACTCAAATTGACTTTTATGACTAGATGACAAATCCTAAAGGCTCACTAAAAATAAAGTTCCTTGCTCATGAAACCCATGAGACAAGCATTACAATTATAATTATAATTTTCTTCTTTTCATCAATTACATAAAATCACAATTACACATGTCATTATGAAGACCAAACCTACTTACACTTTTCAGTGACTGGTATCTTTAGCAATTTGTGTGATCCGAACTTATGCAGGAATGCAACAAAATACAAATATACACATAAACATAGAAATGCAACATAAATAAAAATTCATTTCATTAATATCAAAGAACTAAAATATGCTTACATATATAAATGGAAATAAACTAGTTTGGGTGATGGTATCTTATTTCTAAGAAGAGACATGGTGGTTACATCCCTATGAACTGTGTTACAATGAGGCTCGAAGGCCTATTTATTATTGAGAAATAATGGAAAACCCTAAACATCCAAAAACCTAACCCTAGGAAATGAAGTGCCAAAATAGTGGGCTCTGTTTGGGTAAATTGGTACATCAACTTCCCGGGGTCGTAATTTTGGCATACAGTCTCTGTTTGGCTATCATGATACCTTGTTTTGAATATCTCAAAGAGGAGGCCGAAAATAAAAATAAAAAGTGTATTTGTTTGAGACTTTTCTTGTCTCTCCATTTTCCCTAAAAATACCTTTTAGTCCCTCAAAATGGCTCCGGAAATTTTGAACCAGAAAAACTGCCAAAAATAGTAAGTTGTGCTACAATTAAGGAAACTATAAAGAAACGATGGTGGGGGTCCAAGTGGAATAGGCGGGTGGCAACCAATATCCACATGGATCAATCCCCTGTTGGAAATAATACTGAGAGGGG
>APFE031094175.1:156378-168456 GCA_000404065.3 Pinus taeda | reverse complement strand
TGCGACAAGAGCTAGTACTTGTGCATACAGCACCGTCGCTTCCAAGTTTGTTACGAACAACTGGGTTGATAAAAGTAAAGAAGGGAGTCCCAGGAGTTGCAGCATTATTACTGCAATACTAGAGCCCACCAGCTAGCTAGGAGTTAGTCAGAGTAAGTTAGTTTGAGATTTAGTTAGGGTTTGATTGTAAGCCTATGAGCAGGAAAGGAAAAGGCCACCGGTTAGAAAATCAAGGCAGAGAAAGAAATAAAGACACATTATGTCATCATTTGTTTATATATATATACACAGGATTTAATTCTCTATTGTGCAAGTGTGGATTGAGTAATCAAATGATAAATTATGTGTGAATTAGAAGTAAATTTTTGTAACATAGGTTTGTAGGCATGTAGAAGGATAGAGAGAAGAAGCGCAGAGAAGAGTGTAACGGGTTTACACACAGTCTATATTGGAGAAAGCCTTTAATGGTTACAGCGAAGGGAGAGTTGTAAAGTTTCCTAAAACCTGAGGATTTACGGAGGAAGTGTAAAGGGATGAATAAATGAAGTACTAGAGTGAAGATCATGATCAGAACAAGTGAATACCATAAGGAGAGAACAAACACACAAAGAGAGAAGCAAGAATACTATTGCATGATGAGACATAGAAATAATTAAACAGAAAAGAAGGGGAGTTGTTGGATCATTCAGATCAATGAATGAGAGTGAGGGAGATAGACTGCTAAGATTAATTCATGCAGAATAAAGTCAAGAATGAAGATATCAGATGAAGCCATGTGTTAATGGATGCAGGGTAGTATTCACAAGTGGTCAGTTGTATCTCGTGCGCCCTCAAAGCAGTAAACGATATTTCTAATTTCTATGTGATTAACCTAAGGGCTTTGACACATAACACATGATGGAAAGAGAAACCCATTTTTCTCACGTGTTGTTGGTTTGATATCGATAATGCATGATTTCATGGGAGATTGCATGATAATCATTGGATCGAGGGGGATTGATCAATGGTGGATATCAGCTAAGCTAGTTAGCGATTGAGTGACGTGATAACCATCGGATTAAGGAACGAGATCAGTGACGGAGGTTGAATGCACTAAAGGGAGCATCGATATATGGGCAAAGGTTTGTAGAATGGCAGAAAGGTAAGGTTTACATGTGTTTTACGAAATATTTCTATTATATGGGAATTATAATAGAAATAAGCGGGGTTAAGGTATAATGGTTTAGGTTGAGTTTAACCAAATTCTAAAGACCATGGTATGGTTAATATCCATAGGTAATAAGAGTTAACAAAAGATTATGAAGGGTTATAAGGTTCCTCTCAAAGCGTTGTTAAAGTCTAAACTTTGGATAGTTAAATAAAACATTTCTGCTTAAGCATTTAATTAAGAGCATTAAACCTTGGGTTAAGAAGGTTTTACTGGGTAGGAATATTAAAATTCCTGGGACATAGTGTGATCATGCAATTTTACTTGCATACAGTGGGTATATGTGGCTTAGATTGCATCATTGGGGTATATGCGGCTTAGGCTGGAATCACTCCCCATGCACATGTGCCATCTCTAAATAATCTCCAGCAAAAAAAAACTGCTAGTGCTACAAAATCATAATAACCATCTACAACATAATTCACATTCAAAATTTCCAATATAGAAGAAATTTTAGTGATTTTCATGTAATTGAAAATGCTACCATATGCTCTTTCTGAGACCATGCATACCTCATTTTTTAGTGGGAGTGATTTGTTGATCCTTTCTTCTCCATATTTTGTGTGGATTCCCTCTAGCATGTGGATCCTTTTCTATTATTCTCCCTTTTAGTAAATCATGAGGTGCTTTCTTGAAGACCTTCGGGGGACTGGTTCTTTGTATCTCATATTTTCTCCTCCAAGGCTTTCTTTGTCTTTAATGGATAGGATAAAATTTTTGTAGGCTTTGATATACTATATTTGTAAGCTAATGCCTTGTGGCCAAGGTTACCACACTTGAAACGTTAAACATTAGTAGAAACTCTACCTTTGTTTGCAGTCCTCAACATCAATCTTTGTTGCCGTGCAAAGTATTTGTATTCCATTTCCCTATGCCCAAACCTATTGCAAGAAAAATAATAACGATAAAATAAACTTTGATACCTATTATTGCATATTTTGGGGCCATATTCTCGAACCATATTATGGAATTCATGAGAATTTTCTAAGCTCCAATGTCCTTCTATTCATGGGATGACAAATGCATTGGATCTTTTGGCGATTGAATCTCCTTGTCAATAATCTCCCAAAGGTAATTCTCTTTTAGTAGAAAGCTAACCATTTACTTAATCTAGGGTAGGAAGTTAGATTCTCCATCCAACCTATCCTCAAATATGAAACCAGTTGTTTCCATATCTATATCTAATAGTTACTGGTGGGCTCCAGTATTGCAACAATAATGCTGCAACTCCTGGGACTCCCTTCTTTACTTTTATCAACCCAGTAGTTCGTAACAAACTTGGAAGCGACAGTGTTGTATGCACAAGTACTAGCTCTTGTCGCAGCTGTCACTTGGTCAGCTGGAACAAGTCCGCTAGGAGCTTAAGCCAACTTCTATGAGCTCTTAGAAGAATATTTTTAATTGATGGATGAAAGCTAACTCGAAGGAAGCTAATCTATTTGCGAAAAGAAATTGAAAAACTGAAGGAAAGCACAAACCCTAGCAAACCCTAATTCTACTAGCTAGTCCTACTGATGCAAAGAACAGAATGCAAACTACTGAAAGAGATGCCATTACTTCTATGAAGGTAAAATACATGTCTCTAGACTACCTCTATCCTAAGAAAACTTTTTATTATTATTTTTGATTAAGTCGTGAGTTTCATCATGCATATGCTTTCATTGTTCTTTACTGTGCAGGGGTGGATCAAGGAGGAGAAATGCTTGGAAAAGGTTGGGAAGGTTCAAAGAGGGTCTAAGGAGTCCCTAACACCCTTCCAAAGAGTTTCACAAAGTTTGGCTATTAAGAAACCTCATTTGTGAGCTTCTACAGGAAGTCTACAGGGATTCTACAGGATGTTCAGGAATTTCTACAGGATGTTTAAAAATTGGATTTTAGAGGATGGGTGAGTGAGGGAAGATGCATGAATGGATATGGAGGTAGGATAGGGGCTTGGAGTACCCCAGGGACTAGTGGATGGAGTGGTGAGAAGGTGTAGAAGGCTAACTTGGCTCAAAGAAATGATTGCACAAAAAGGTAGGGTTACGTGGGCAAGAGGACAGATGTGAGACGAGGAACCTAGTTAGGAGACGGAACAGATGGCTTTGATGAAGCTTAGGTGGATGAAAGAGTAGTAGAGATGCTCTGCACTGTATACATTCAACTGAATCAACAAAGTCTTGCAAGTAATAAAAGTCCTAGCTAATCTAATCTAACTAAAAGAAAAGTGATTGAACAGTAGCTTTATTTGAAAGAGAACCATGTATATCAACTATGCAATGAAACATTTCAGAGATCTGAACACATAACCAACTTCTGCAAATGAAAACAGTACACTAAGGATTGTATGGTCAAGAAAACTAGTGTTTTTGTTGGGACACCATGCTTACTTCAATTCCAGTCCCTGATCCAATAAGGAAGAGGTGAAACCGAAAGTGTTGTTGACCCTTTTCTGGAGCCTTTTTCCCTATTATTATCCTACCAATCTATTCTGAACATCTGAAGCAATTCTATTCATAAACAGTGACCTAATTAACCAACACAACTAAATCTGCCTAACAGAAATATGTTTGCAAATGCATAAAAGGAAAACAACAATGCATAAAGGAAAGATAACAGTACATAAAGGAGACCCTAGGCTCTCAGGTTGGGCCCAACCTTGAGAGCTACGGCTCCTATAGAAAACTCAGAGTTGATATAAAATCGGACTGCTTCTCCTTATCAAAAAGTAGTCATAAGTCAAGAGTTATGCCAAAAAGGCCACAAGAGAACAAGCTAAAGCTGACAGCACTATAGTGCACAAATATGCAATGGTTTCAAATGTTCCTTACGAAGGCTGAGGCATTATCATTTATACACCACGAGGGCCCTAGCTGGCCTCCTAAATCTATGGGACTTGGCTGTCCAAACTGTTAGTAGACAGTCCCTTCCAAAATCTGCTTGGCTGCCTTCAAGATCCGTTTTTGGTGGCCTTTAAACTCGGAGTTTGGGGGTGAAGATCTCGAGGAAGGGATATTTAATGTCATAGAAAACCCCCCCTATGAATCCTCACCTCAAGCTTGGCTATCTTCTAGCCCATGATTGTTCGGTTCTGCTCCAACATGTGTCAAAAAACCTGAAATAAGCACGTGTTAGCCACCTAGGAAGAGTGACTACCCTTATTCGTACAAATGACATAAGCATAATAAAAAATAATGCATAAGCTATGAAAAATGAAGGATTGAACAAGGAATGAACAAGGATAATTAAGCAAAATGAGCCCAATAAGTTACCCAATTTGGGGCTCATCATCACCCCCTACTAAAAGGGTTTCTCATCCTCTGGGCAACTAGTCGAGCTCCTCGTCCTTAATTGCTTTGATCGCCTCCCTCACATCCCAGAATTTTGAAGTAGTATCCTCTTCACTGTTATGGAATCCGACCTTCCTTTCCACCTCTTGTGATGACTTGGCTGCTCTTTCCTCCATCTGCTCAGTCTCTTTCAGCCTAGCCAAAGTTTCCTATAGAGCAGCCTTGACATCCTATAGAGAGGCCTCCGAGTTCAATTTCTCCATTCTTTCCTTCCATGTGGATGTTTTCAGGCTCCTCCGCTCATAAGTGATGGATGCCTTGGAGGGGGACCTATCCTTTGGTGTGGTAGGGGTATCCACAATTGCGATTGGCTCTTTTGATGGAGGCTGGGGTCTGCTAGTCTTAATCCTCACACTCCTCCTTACCTTAACAGACAGAGGAGTCTCCCTCTTTCGCTTCTCCTTCTATTTGGGAGATGTGCTTAGGGTGGCCAGCACAGTTGTTGCCTCCCTAGCTAGAATCTTGGCCGATTTCTCCTTCTGCTATCCTTTCTTTAGACTTCCTATAGAAAGTCTTGTAGTGTCCGTTTTCTGGCTTCCTGTAGAAGAAGTTTTTGGACTTCCTGTAGAAATGGCCTTTTGGCTTCCTGTAGAACCAGATGGCACTGTTTTAGCCTTCTTGGCTGAGGGTGCTTTTTCCTTTAGCTTGGTTGAGGCTGCCTTAGGGGTGCCTTCACTGGCTTGGACTTTCTCAGTCCTTTCTGCCCTGCTCCGCAGCCTTTTCTCCCTGGGTGTTTGTGTTATTTTACCACCCACTGTTTTGGCCTCAACAGCTTGGCCTTTTCCTTGTGTTTCTTTCTGTTATTTCTTTGGTGGTTTGCCCAGGGTTTCTTGATCTTTAGCTTTCTTCTCTGCCTCAGTGTGATCCTTCTCCTCACTGCTGGAGGAAGTGAGCTCCTCGACCAAAATTCAGATGTCATCATCCTTAGACATATTTCGAAAAATTTCCTAGGAGAGAGGGACAATGTAAGTATGGAGTGCATCTTCCACGAGGAGCTTGATAAGCACATGATGGTCCAGCTAGTCTGGTGTCCCCTCCCTCAGCTTTGTGGCACACTCAATCAAAGATTGTAGGAGGAAGTAGGGAATGCTCAATTTTTGTTCTGAGAGTAGGTCCATTTGGTCCCTGAGTTCTGTTAGCAACTAGAAATTATAACCATATATGATGATAAATCGCCCCTCACACGTAATATACTTCATAATTTGGAGGCTGACATCACTCCAGAACGGTTGTAGGCTGGTTTTTCAGACCCCATTCTTGTCCTCTGAAAATTGTTCCTCTAGCAAGAAGAACTCTTTTTTAGCTTTTTGACCCAATTTTCTCTCCTCCTTATCCCAGGGTACCCCCATCAGTAGATCAGTGACTCTGCTAATGAGCTGTGGTGTGAGTCTAAGGGTCAATCCTCTGAAGTTGACAGTGGCTAGTGTCTTTGACTTCAGCTTCAGGGACCTTGGGAATTCTTCTATAATTTCATCATCGTGACCTTGAAGCTTGTCACAGAATGTCATCCAGTGTGCACGGGAAAATAATTCCACCACCTCAGGGGTTTCCCATAATTTCTCGGAGTTCGAGGGTTATTTTCTGATAAACCCTCCTGGCATGGTGAAAAAGACTCTGTTTTTTCTTGCGCTCTGAGCAGAAAGGGAAATCTAGGTGTGTTTCCTTCTCAGACCGTTGAAAATGGTATCTGCAGGCCTGTTCGTATCAATTTCTCTATTTTGAAACTCGATTGCTCGTGTACAGAAGGATGACTCAGGATTTCTCTAAACAGAGTGCAGAGCTATGTATCCAACATACACGTAATCATATAAAATTCACATTTTTTCCACCGGTTAGCCTTGACAGTGTCGCACTTCTCTACAGGAGGAATTTAACTCAAGACTCATGGAGAAAATCTTGGATGCAAACCATGAAGACAATTTCATTCAATGATAAGGAAATGACTTTTGGATTCACAGACAGACTTGCATTTACATTTTCTCTACCCCCTCAGCACGTCGAATTCACCACCTTTCTAACTATCTTTCATGGGAAAGGTATGTTCGGGCCTACCTCACTAAGAATTTCCACCCTCGACATGAATAGTCCAAGCTCCTTCATATGCTGGGTTTCCTGTAGCGCAACTTCCTGTAGAAAGCTTTCCCAGCTTCTGGCGGACGTTACAGTGGTTCTGCACGAGTCTAAGCTGCGGAAGGAGATTGGAACAGACTGAGAAGCTCGGGCTAACAACTTACAGAGGAGGAGGACGCGTACTCAGCTGCAAAATGGTTTCAAGTGCGAATGACAACAGTTTATCATGAGTTATTCGACTGGCCAATTTTGAATTTCTACGGAATTCATGGCGCGGGGGTGAGCTATCCCAACCGATCCATTGGCCGACATCACAGCCATCATTTCTCGGCGTGTCTCTGACTGCTGAATCCTTCCCTCTGCATTCATCGCCACCATTTCTCTCATACTGCCAATTCTCCCTGACTGGACCCTTCCCATGTGTCAACTGCCCATATTTTTAGCATAGCCAACCTTATTCGGATCCTACAAGGCCATCTGACTGGCTGTGGGTGGCCAGTTGAATGGCCACCAACTTGTTCAATCTGTCCATTCTCACAGTCATGCTAATTTTAGAGTATAGTTCATGTAATTCGACGAAATAAGGTTAGGCACTTACCTGTGCAGCCGTGGACGTTGTTTTTTTCAGGTTTTGGGATGAGGAATGCTGGATCTACTTGTTATTGCTTCATGCATGGGTGCTGGAGCTTCTCTTCCATTGGTTGATGCTGGTTTCAAGACCTTGAAACCCGACTTTCTGGTGGTGAATGCTGCATGCACCGGCTTCATTTGATGTGAGCTGCTAGTGTCTCCATGGTATGTGCTCCAGCTGGATTAGCTGCTACAGGATTCCTGTAGGACATCCTATAGCCGTTTCTCCTCCTGGGGTGCATGCTGAGATAAACGAAGTCACGTTCATGGATGAAGGGTCCTGAGGTCGCCTTAACAGGTAAAGTGTGCGAGCCTCTGCATGCTTTATTTTCCACTTCAAAAAACAAATTTTTATTTGAGAAAACAGGGTTCTGGTATGACTGTGCAGGTATATTCAACCACATAGTGGCAATGGTGGTGAAAGGAGATGAAACAAGTGGACGATGGAAGAAAAGAGTGGTTGCATGCCTCCTCAATAGACTTCAAGCTTCGAATCCCTCTCCATAATCGATTATGGCCTGCCCAAAGGTTCTACAGGATGTTTCCTATGGAAATATAGAACTTCCTATAGACAGTCCTGTAGCTTCCTATAGAAGGTTGAAGCACGATCAGATTGTGTCCGAACCCTGAAAAAATGAGTTTTCATGGAGGGAGTGTATGTGAGGATGCCTGGTAACTTGGTAGGGACCCTTGTCCTTGTGTTGGCAGGCCTCCTTTTTGCATTGTGTTCCTGCAACCTGCAACAATTTCCAGAGACTAGTTTTGTTTTTTCTCTGTTTCTTCCTTCTTTTTTCTTTTTCTTTTTCTCTTTTTTTTTCTCTTTTTTTTTTTTTTTTTAAAGAGATAGCAGAGGTGCCTCAATGAGGTTTTCACCCCAACTATCTACCTTGGGCACCCCAGAGAGGTTTTCGCCCAAGGGTCTTTTTATTCAAATTTTTTTTTTTCAGAGAGACAGCAGAGGTACCTCAATGAGGTTTTCACCCCTACCATCTGCCTTGGGCGCCTCAGAGAGGTTTTCACCCAAGGATCTTTCTTTTATTGTATTTTTTTTTTTTTATGATGATGCTTAGGGTGTGGCCAAAATAGAGGCAGAACCATTCTCTATTACCAGCACTAATTTTTCCACAGTTTCGATGAACTCTTGCCTCGAAAGAGGTTTCCTGTAGATCTTTAGTCGATGCCCATTGACAAGCATGGGGATGGCTTCTTCATAAATGGTCCAGATAAGGACGAAACCATTTTCATTACACTTCTCCACTACATATGGTCCTAGCCATCTTGTCCTCAGCTTCCCTTTGAAATCCTTATGTCTAGAATCATACAGCAGCACCCAATCTCCCTGCTGGAATTGTTTGTCATTAAGGTGCCAGTCATGCCATATCTTCCTCTTAATTTGAACCACTTCTGAGTGGAGGAGGGCCTACATTTGATGTTCATCTAACCCATTCAGCTGTAATAACCATTCAGCTGTAATAACCATTCTTGTTGAGCATGGCTGAGATCTAGGTCCAGCTGAGTTGCCATCCTCAATGTGTTGTACTCGAACTCGATTGACAGCAAAGCTATCTTCCCATAGACCAGCTTATAAGGTGTGAAACTAGTTGTGGTCTTCCAAGTGGTGTTGTAGGCCCAAGTGGCCTCAACCAGGCGATCTGCTCAATCATTTCTATTGCTGCTCACCACCTTAGTCAAAATCCCTTCTAATGCTATATTAGTGACTTCCACCTACCCATTTGCTTGAGGCTGATAAGGGGTGGAAGTCCTATGCTTGATCTTGTGATGAGCGAGCAAGTCTTCAATTAAGTTGGAGGTGAAATAGCTTCCTTGATCAGTGACTAACTCTCTTGAGTATCCAAATTTGTAGAAGATGTTTTCTCTTAAAAACTCAGCCACCTTTTCTTTTGTTGCTACTTTGATTGCCTTGGTTTCTGCCCACTTTGTTAGATAGTCTGTGCACACAATGATGTAAGACCTTTTCCTTGAAGGAGGGTTGATAGGACCCAAAAAATCCATACCCCACTTCTCAAATGGCTCAAGAGTCACTTGAGATTGGAGAGGCATTTTGTCCCTTGGAGTCGGTTTCCCCATCCTCTGGCATCAGTCACATTGGCTGATATATCTTCTGACATCTTGATGAAGAGTTGGCCAATAGTAGCCTGCCTGTAGAATTTTGAAGGAAGTTCTCTTGGCTGCAAAATGTCCTCCACAGGGCCCACCATGACAGGTTAGGAGAATGTCAAAGACTTCCTCCTCCCTTACACAATGCCTTAAGATCTGATCTGGGCCAAGTTTGAATAGGTTGCCCCCGATCCAAGTGAATGAGGCACTCTTCCTCACGATTCTGCTTTTCTCCTTTGAGGATAGATGCAGAGGGAATTGTGCTGAGACTAGGTAGTTTGCTATATTAGTAAACCACAGAGAGAGTACTGAGATAGCAAACATATGTTCATCTAGCATCTGGTCATCCAGTGTTCCTTCTTCACATGCAGACAAATCCAATCTAGACAAGAAGTCAGCAACAACATTTTCTTTACTTGGTTTGTCAATGATAGTCAAATCAAACTGCTGCAACAAAAGTAACCATCTAATAATACGAGCATTCACATCAGGCTTATTCATTAAATATCTAATTGCAGCATGGTCAGTATGTACAAATGTTTGATAGCCAGTGATGTAGTGTCGGAACTTGTTCAGGGAATGGACCACAACCAGGAACTCTTTCTCAGTTACAGTATAATTCATTTCTGCCTTGGATAAGATTTTGCTGACAAAGTATATGGCATATGGAAGTTTTTCTTCAACTTTTCCTAAGGCTGCCCCTATGGCTTTGTTCGAGGCATCAGTGTGGATGTGGAAAGGTAGGGCCCAATTTGGGCCTCTCAAAATTGGGACAGATACTAACTTATCCTTCAAATCATTCAGAGCCCTCTGACAGTCATCATTTCATTTAAACTCAACATCTTTTGCTAAGAGGCCAAATAATGGCGAGGCTAGCTTACTGAAGTCTTTAATGAATATTCTATAATATCCCGCTAAGCCTAGGAAACTCTAAACATCTCTTACCTTCTGAGGAGGTGGAACCTTTTTGATGATAGAAATTTTATTAGGATCCACCTGTAATCCTTGGTGGGAAATGGTATGACCTAACACTATCCCTTCAGTCATCAAGAATTCACATTTTTCAGGGCTAAGGGACAGGTTCATCTCAATGCACTTGCTTAAGACTTTTCCCAGGTTGGACAAGGCTTCTTGGAAGCTAGACCTGTAAGGAGTAAAGTCATCCATATAGATTTCCACTGAATCATGAACCAGCTCGGCAAAGATGCTTAGTACAGCTCTCTAGAAAGTGGCAGGGGCATTGCATAGCCCAAAGGGAAGGACTCGGTAGCCAAAGGTACCCCATGGACAAGTGAAGGTGGTCTTATCTTGATCCTCCAGGCTGATTTGGATCTGATTATACCCGCTAAACCCATCTAGGAAAGAGAAAAACTTCTTTCTTGCCAGTCCATCCAACACTTGATCTATGAAAGGCAAAGGGAAGTGGTCTTTCTTGGTGGCTTTGTTCAGTTCTCTGTAGTCCACACAGATGCTCCATTTCCCATTTTTCTTGGGTACCAACACCAGAGGGGAAACCCATTCGTTGTCCGAGATGGGGTAGATGAATCCTACATCCAACAATTTTTTCACTTCTTCTTTAACAATGTCCTTAAGGGCTGGATTCATTCTCCTCTAAGGTTGCCTGACTGGTTTACAGTCCTCCTTAATGTAGATATGATGGGTATAGACTGAGGGATGGATTCCTTTCATTTCCTTGTAGCTCCAAGCAAAAGCCTCCAAATGGTGGGTCAAGAGGCTACATAGCTCCTTTTCCTGAGAGGGAGAGAGAGAGGAGTTGATCTTTAAAGTTCTTTCAGGGCCAAACTCCACATTATTAACTCTGGGAACGGTTGGATCAGTCACACATAGGTCCACTAAAGCACTGGCTTGGGTATCTTCCACCAACTCTTCCAAGGATAGTGCACCGGAGGGAGGATTTTGGATTAAATTCTCAATCAAATCATCCTCGGTTTGAGGATCTCCCCTGGTGGCCTCTACTGTGCATAATGGTACAGAGTAGACCTCATCCTCTTCTCCTTCTTCCAACTAGAGGGGTAAGTCATGTTCTAGCAGAGGTTGGGCAGGAGGGTATAGGACCAGCTGTTTGTACATAGGCCCATTTTTGATGGTCATGTTTCTTGCTCGATAGCTGATGTAAGCATCCGCAGTAGCTAGCCAAGGCCTTCCCAAAATGAGGGGATATCCAGTGAGTTTTGCCTTTCGTTGAAGGACCAAGAAGTCTGCAGGGTACTCCCAGGAGTCAACAGAGACCAAGACATCTTCCACAGTCCCTTCGAGAGTCACGGTGGAGCGGTCTGCCAATTGCAGCACTGTTGAGGTCTTCCTTAAGGAACTCTGAAGGTTGAGCTTCAACATGGTGTCCCTAGTCATCACATTAATGGTGGCCCCTAGATCAATCAAGGTGTGGGGTATGATGGTGCCATTGATGTGAACATCAACTACAGGACTCCCAGGGTCCAAGTACTTTGGACAGATTACTTGCCCCAACATAAGATCGGACAGTTGTCCTATGACATTGATAGTTGAGGCATCTTTCTTTCACCTGCCTGGGTGCCTGAAACACTTCTTCTTAATCAATTTGTTGTATATCGGTACATCTTTTATGGCATGGAGAAGTGGTATTTTCACACACAACTGCTTGAGTTCTCCCAGAAGCTCAGTCTCTTCTGGGTTGGGTTGTGTGGTTACTGTAAGTCACTCAGGAAAGGGTGGAATGGCTTGGGG